>JABSTT010004482.1:0-22370 GCA_013339685.2 Hyalomma asiaticum
CTCTAGCGAGGATCTGGAGACAAGCTCCTGAGAGCGAGAAGAATCTCGATGGAGTCTCGCCGCGGACGACCAGACCTTACCACCCCCTATCCCGGAGGTTAATGGAGTTACTCTCGGGCTCGAGCTGCGCTGGTTCGCGTCAGCGCCAGCAGGGGGCGGAGAGGATGGGGCAGTCTTGGCTGCACCCACCTTGCGAACCTTAGGCACTGCTGCGCTTCCGCTTGGCATAGCGCAATCTCCTGCCGAAGCATGCTGCTTTGCCGGGAGCCCTAGGGCAACCGGGGACGTTTGCGGGCTGGGTGGAGTAGAGGGAACTACTACCACCCTGGGGACAGGAGCCACGAGCGACAGCTCGCTGCGCGTGGGCTGGAGCTTGTGGCGGTTGCCTAAGCGACGCTGCCCCCCGACGCGCCGAATTAGCATAAGGAGTGTTGTGAAACGGTGAGCACCTTTTACGGGCCTACTTGAATGAAATGTTTTCTTTGATTTTCAATGTGATGACTTGTTTTTCTCTTTTCCGTGATTCACATGACCTTGAATACGTTGCGTGGTCACCTTCAAAGATTGCACAATGAGGTGCATTAGAACATTATGCACAGGGTGGCCCTCGGCACCACATTTCGCACATGTGAGGTGTCCACGGGAGCTCTGCGATCCGTGGCCATAGCTTTGACATTTAATGCACCTACGGGGGTTTGGAATATAAGGTCGCACACGAGCTTCAGTGTGTCAAGTTTCAATAGATTCCGACAGGACAGTCGATGCAAAAGTAACGATGAAGTGCTTAGTTGGAATTTCTTTAGCTTCGCGCCTGATGACAATCCGTTGTACACTTTGTGAAGAAGAAGCACCGCTATCGCCAGTCGCATTGCTAACGCTTGGCTCGCTCGGCACGTGCTTCTGGTTCCTGGCGTCTTCTGGCTGCCTCGCCGCTTCGCACGGTCGCTGTGTCTACGTAGTTACGCACTGCGAATAAACGTCGTCACGCCGGAGCGCGCGTACAACTGAGAGGAGCGAGTGACGTACTGGCGAAGCGGCTGGTTCGCGTACTGGAACGGACGAGAAGCGTCGGTGAATGCTGGCGGCCGACGTCGGCAAAAGCGGGCGACGTGTCCGGGAGTGCAGCAAGAATAACAGATTCGACGATTGTCCGGCGTCCTCCAAGGATTAGGTCGCGGTGCGACCCAAGATGGAGGATGAACGTCGGGTGGCGCAGTTTGGTACTGGGTCGAGAAATGTGGCGGAGAGGGCCTGCGCACTGCCTGTGCCTACGTGTGAGGCGCTGTCACAGGCAGCACCGGCTGTGCATAGGTGAGAGGCGCAGCGACAGGCTGCACTGCCTGCGCATAGGTGAGATTCGCGGCAGCTTGCGACTGGTGGTTCGCTGGAGGGACAACTTGAGCGACCTCTCCGGAGATGAAAGTGCGGAGCGTCTTTGGAATACGGGAGGTGGGCTCCTGAGTAAACGGTACGAAATAGAGCTGGCGCGCCACTTCCTTACGGACAAAGTCCTTCACCTGCTGAAGGAATGAAGAGCTAGCCGTGGCGTCGAGAGTCGCCAAGGAGTCGCTGCTGAACACAGGTAGCCGAGTCGAGGCCCGTTGCTTTTTTAACTCGTCGTAGCTCTGGCAGAGATTGGCAAGTTCTGCAACGGTGCGTGGATTCCTGGCCAAGAGCATTTGGAACGCGCTGTCATCAATTCCTTTCATGATATGTCGAATCTTGTCAGCTTCGGGCATGGCGACGTTTACGCGTTTACAGAGGTGCACAACATCTATAATCAAAAGAAGAGGCGTGCAGGACACGGACACAAGGAGAGCAGTGAACACCACATCTATGTAGCTGGTGAACGTTTCTGCCGGCTGCTGTGCTCGGGCGCGTAAGCGCTGTTCAGCGCGGAGTTTGCGGACGGCAGGTCGTCCAAACACTTCGGTGAAGGTCGTCTTGAAGGTTGGCCAGGTTGGTACGTTGCTTTCGTGTTTGTGAAACCATAGTTGCGCAGCGCCAGCCAGATAAAAGATGACGTGGGTCAGCTTGTCGACGTCATCCCACTTGCTATGCGCGCTTACCCGCTCATATGAGCTAAACCAGTCTTCCACGTCTTCGTCATCTGCTCCGCTCAAGATCTTGGGGTCCCGTTGTCGAGGTACGCCGGTGCAGGTGACGGACTGCGGCGACGGCGCTGTTTGGGACGCGGTGTCGGTCATGGTGGGCGGAAGCGTCCTTGTTCGTAACTCCAGGGTGTTAAAGGTCGGGTAACGCCAGCACCTCCACCAAATGTGACGAGGTTTATTCGCAGTGCGTCACTACGAAGACACAGCGACTGTGCGAAGCGGCGAGGCAGCCAGAAGACGCCAGGAACCAGAAGCACGCGCCGCGCGAGCCAAGCGTTAGCAATGCGACTTGCGATAGCGGTGCTTCTTCTTCTTCACAAGTTACTAGATTTTGTGCTTTCCAGCCATTCTGGAGCTCTTCGACTGTGATTTCAAGCAGGTCCTGTTCTGAGACGACACCACGGACACTATTAAGTGAGCGATGGGGCGTGATGGAAATTTGTACATCTCCAAAGCCTGTAAGTTTCGGAAGCTTTTCAAACTGGAGCTTATCGTGGACCTCGAGAAGGAGGTCTCCGCTAGGCATTTTGCTTGCTTGCTATCCCGGACCAATTTCTTCTGTAAGGCACTTTGCAACGAGGAATGGCGATATAACTCTGACAGGCTTTTCAGGTTTCATACTGTGAATAACATGGAATCTGGGGAGGAATTGTTTCTGAGGTTGGAAAAGCTTAAGCGTCTCTTTGGTGCGTGCAAGCTTTGAAGCGGTACGATCATTTAATGGGGGAAAGGAAGTCCCATACATAAGAGGGGCTGTAGTCTTCGACAGCGATGGCGACCACCTACCTCGGAGCCCAAGAAGGGGACGCTACAAGCTTGGACTGCCTGTAACCTGCGCACGCCAGCCATACACCGCTCCTATAACCTTATGCGTTTAGACCAAGGTTGGCTATTTGCACAAGGTTAACCCTTGCCGCCGGAAAAAGGGGGAAAATGGAATTGAGGAGAAGACAGGACAGACTGAAAGTAAGAGAAAGACGCAGATGTGAGGAGAGTGAGAGACCGGAAAAGGCGACTGCCGATTTCCCCCAGGCGGGTCAATCCGGGGGTGCCGTGTACGCGAAGCCGGGGCCAAAGGGGTGTGGCCTCCTCCGGGAGGCCTTAAAAGTCCAATCACCCGGAATCGGCTCAACCCCCAGGATCCCCTTTTCCTCGGACACAGCTACGCCACGCATGGCGACACTTGGGAGGGGGACAAAGTCCCCCCCGTTGGCTCGGGTCCGTGGTGTCGCCACACACCAAACGCCTGCTGATGCAGACGCCCCTGCGGGGGGCACTAACGCGAAATTGAAAGATGCATGCAATACCGTTTGACTGCAATTAATGCTTTTATTAAGCTAACAACTCCCTCAAACCGGTCACAACAGAGCGCTGCTGTGTACATTCCAATGCGCTCCGCCGAACACCTACCCATATTCACGTGGTGACGGTGCTGCCATCTAGATATCGATCTCGAGGCAATACTTGACGATGTCGTAGGCACGAGTGCACGATGCGACTGCGCGAAATCGCAAGCGCCTATGGCGACTAGGGAACGCACGTGCGGTGTGTTTCTGTTGCTGAGCTGGGCATAGAGTTTCCTAGTAAAATACTAGAGGGAAAACTGGCGCTGCGATCGTGAAGTTGCCATGGGAATGATGGGTATGACATGGATTTGTCTAGTCTTCGTGCCTGCGGCTTCAAACGTTTTGGTGGATTTGTTTATTCGTGTTGTTTAACTTCAGTGACGCGAGTGACGTTACTACACTTTTTCATTACGCGACAAAGGCAGCGGCTGTAGTGTACGCTTCTGGCTTTACTGCTGGAGATCATCAGACTGTCGCATGTACGAAAGTCGTTTGCAATGATGAGGTGCCATGCAGTGTTTCGTTGTTGTGTTTGTTGATGGATTGCTACACATATTATTTGCAGCCGTATTTTACCCGACTTTAGAAATATTCGCGCTGCGTCTCGCCAACCTTATCGATGCTGTGTTGCTGTTCTTTATTTTGCTTTTCTTTTGCATCAGATGCGATAGAATCTGTAACCGTAGGGTCGCTTTCACGGCTGATATACAGTGTCAGGGGAGAAGTGCGCGCATGTGGTGTTTGTTGCTGTGGCGAGGCCGCAATGTAAAGAGCGGCCACGAACAAGCGCCGGCTCAGCACGTGAGCCGGTGAGGAAGATGAGAACAGGCAGAGAAATGCAGCCGCGAAGAGAAAAGACGGAGCGTGGCGCATGGAGCGCGCACGTGAAGGCGCCATATTGGGCGAAGCGAGGCGGCGTTCAACCAGCGCGGACGTGGCACGGGAGCTCTCCACCAGGACCACGGTCGAGGCGTAGTCCCGAGTGCCTGCATGGCGGCCGCCAAGAGTCGAAGTGTATGGCTTCGCTTGGCACCGAGCTCCCAATGCTGTCCACGGAACGCCTGACCAGCCGCCTGTGCCACCGACAGCACCGTCGGGTGTAGACCCGAGTGCTGCCCTCTTTCTCAGAGCCCCGACGACGCAATGCTTGTCGCGACGCTGGTGCCCGACGTCCTCCTCGTCCGCGTCCCTGACCCGCACCAGTGCCGGCCACCTTTCGTCGACCAGGCACAGCGACGACCGCGAGCTCGCACCGACTCTTCCCTCCTGTGACTCACCCCTCCTGAGCCCATCAGCCTCGGTGAGACTTTCGAACTGTGACTTTGCTCGCGTGTTTCTTCGTGTTTCTTGTTCCATGTTCTGAATTGCTGCGTTCCTTTATTCGTTGAGTTGGTTCGTTCCATGTCGTTGTTCATGGTTGTTTTCGTTTTGTGTTTGCTATAAAATCTTCACAGAAAGCAGCCTCGCGATCTCTATGAACGCGTTGCCGTCGTCAGGCGCAACGTGCGTTCCCATCTTCTTTTCAAAGAACCCCATCACATACAGCCCTTGTCAGAAGGCTGTTCGTATATCTTGTACTACGGCATTTCAGTTCGGCTGTCTGATTAATTCAACGCCGACCGAACGCGCCAAACAGGCGCACAGTTATCGTGCGTAGTAGACGCCCAGTGCGCGATAGGCAGACGCGCCTGCGGACGACGCTCAAAAAGTCGGCTCAGATCAAAGCTCAGGCGCAGCTTCCGAAGGAGTTTAACGACACGATTGTTTATTTAACCTCACGTTTTTTCACAAAACCAACCACCAAGCGATGGGCGATGCTGCGCTCCCACTACGGCCTCGTGCAAGAGCTTGACCCATGCATATAGTTTGTAAAAATACAGTCGAGCACTTGCGCTGCACTAAAAGAAGCGAGCAAAGGCACGTTTGTTATATTTAGAAGACACATCTACCTTTCCCATGCTTGAAAATCTCAGCACGTCACTTAAAAGAGCAAAAATCTTTAAGTTCGAACACAACTACATCTGGAACTTAAACCTGTATGGATGCTGCTGAATCTGGGCACAAGCAGGGGAGGCAACATTGCCATATCGCAGAATATTGCTAAATTTCTGTGCGTTCACTATTTTTCTAACCGCGAAAAAGCAACTAGTACCTGCGCATTATTCCAAGGTCTTCCGTTTTAGCGGAATATTTTGTTGTAAACGACCTATTTTTTTAAAGTCGGAAAGCCATATGAAGCCAGAAGAATGAAGACTAGGCAAACCCATGTCATACCCATCATTCCCATGCTGGCTCAACCGCCTTGTTTGAAACACCCATAGACACTAGAGCCAGCTTTCTCTCTAGTATTTTAGTAGGAAACTCTATTGGCCTCGAGATCTTGGAGTGGCGCCCTCTCGCGTGTGACGTCAGAGCGGGGACTCCGATTTCAACCGCGCTGCAGCAGCCGCTGCTCCTGTACGCGTATCGTCTGCTTCAGGCGAGAACTTTGTCGAACGAACTGCCTCGCGACGGTCAACTAACGCCTGCAACGATTGTTTTCGAGTGTAATCTTGAACTTGTTTTAGTTGCGGCCCAATCGACAGGGCCAAGAAATCCCCCGGATGGCCGACGAGTGCGCCGATGCCACCGACCGCATTGCTGGTAAGAAAGTGAAACTATGTGTGAGTGTTCGCGCTCGTTATCTTGTTTCCGCCGTACGATACTAATTAGTTTGGGTGTTTCTTTCGATATTACAGTAAGCGTGCCGTTCTCGAGCATCTACAAGTATGTAGATAAAGCTTGCGAAACGTCGCGGTGTCTCATCGAGAGCGAGGCGGTGTACGACGCAGGCCACGTTGTTGAATGCGCGGTCGAGGCCGTCAACGGCGGTCGCATCACCGTCGCCCCTAGCCCCCCCACCACGGGCTACGGGCCTGCAAATAGTTAATCGCTGATTATGCCACTCACAAGGCCACAGAGATTAACGTGGCAAAGGCAAGCTGGGTCGAGTTTCACGCCACGCAGCCTAACGAAAAGCTTAAAGAGCTCCGCTTTAAAAAAAGTGTCCGCATGCTGCCTCAGGTGAAAATTTTAGAGAATGTGCACTGAACAGCGGCAACAGGTTATGAATTTATGATTAGCAGTCCTCTAGGCGCGCGCTTGGCTTCGTAGGTAAAATATGTATGTACACCATCCAGACGCAGCCGTAGTCTCATATGTCCTGCGCCGCTCAGCTGAGCTCACGAGGCGCGCTTACCCGCGAGGCGATTCGGAGGCCGCGTCGTCGGCTCCTTGTCTAGGGGCCTTCGCGGCAGGTTGTGGGACGGCACCGCACCTGGTGTAAGTCGCCTATGCTTATAGCCTGCGTGCAATAAACGGCTTAAGTATTGGCGAGGCGCTTAAACACGGTCACAAACTTACCGAAGAGTGGCGCGTACTGTGGGTAGCAGAAGTCACTGTCCGCGAAGTGTTTGCTGCACACGGTCGATGAAGGCGTGGGGCGCTTTCCCATTCTGAGCTTGACCATCCACTTCTTCTTCAGCTTTGGGTCCTTAGGATAGTTGTGAAAGCTAACGCCTCTTTCACGAGCGGACGAAGTACTGAGGCACAGAGCAGTACTTCACCATTGCGCAGCACTGGCCGCGGAGACAAGCGGCCGCAGTTCTAAAAAACAAAGAGCCGTAGTTCTAAATGAACGTTAAAAGCAGACCCATGGTTGTTCGAACAGCGTCAGTAGCCACCATACGCGAGATAACCAACTGAACTGCTTTTTGGTTGAGATTTACCGCAACGGTGGCTTCAACACGGCGCTGGGCCTACGTAGCTGACGAAAGCGCGCGAATCCCCGCTCTGACGTCATACAGGCGCCGTTCGCAGCGCCGCCATCGGTCGCACACCAGGCGAATGGAGCTGGGGAGCGACGGACGCTTGTGAAGTGTGCTGATGCACATGACGTCACCAATGAGGTGGACGGAGTTGGTTTAACCAGGAAGCTCGGCGGTTCGAAACTTCGTACTCCACAAAAGTAAGCACAAGTGCGACAAATTTCTTTCCCCCGTCGGTGCGTGGCGATACTTAACAGTTACGTGCGCAGGGAGGGCTTGCTCAGTGCTGTGCTGTCGTTTTATCCTCCCGTTCACATCCACTTTGTTTGTTTTTTTTTGTTATTTCTTTCACCTCTTCCGTTCGCTGCGCGCACTTGAGCAAATGATCATCGCAGCACGGTGCTTCCACCGCCGCACGTACGCGTGCATTGCTGAACGTGCTAATACTAGGACATCCAATTTTCTACTGACATCAAGCGTGACAGCGGCCATTTCATATTTAGGAAACGTTGGAAAACTGCTCGTTTCCACTGGGCTTCGCGGAAATATTCAAGTGTCGGAAAAAACACCGCTTCCGCCGAAAGTTGCATGCACATTTCGCAGCCTGGCAGCACCTCAAAGAAACGTCAGTGTGGCAACCAGGGAGACTGCTCGCGAGCAGAGGCGGCGCCGCCGCCGGCGACCCATCCAATGGGCTGGGTCAGCATGGCAGCGTGGTTTGGGACCCATACACAAAGAAAAATATTGATAGTCTAGGCACCTACAAAGAAAATCTGCTGGATTTATCTTTGGCTCGTACAATCGCCTTACGTCAGTTAGTGCTTTGCTTCGGGCAGCGAATTTGGAAGCATTACATATGCGGCGATATCGCGAAAGATTAAAATATATGTACCTGCTCTATCACGACAAGCTTGGCGTCGATTCTAGTGCGTATATAGAAAAAGTCGTGCGACAGCCCACGTGGGCAGATCATCTAAAAAAAATTACAGCATATCCACGGAGTGAATGATGATGAGTGGGCGAAGCTCGGGATGTGCATCGTAGATCGTGCCGAGTTCCGGATTAATTTAGTTAACGCGCATGCTACGAATCCTCACGGTTCAACTATGCACAATGCACAAGTGAAATCTCCCACCGGCACTTCATTGCAAGTCAAGATCCGGTGTATAATATATATATATATATATATATATATATATATATATATATATATATATATATGTATATATATATGGGTTTTGCCGGTGAACGCTTCTCCAACGCGAGCAGTCGGTATTTCTCAATCAAGAAACTCGCTAGGAGACGCTGCCTGCGCCAACCGTTGTCTCTCGCGTTTGCCGGGGCAGTGTCGAGTTTGCCGGGGAGCGCGTGGCTCCCGGCGCTCGCGGCGAGGGCGAGCGCCAGGTGCCACGCGCTCGCCCTCGGCGCGTGCGTGCGCTCCAGCAGGCACGCGCCGGTGGCTACCTACTACTAACTACTACTACTACTACATACATCGGGGACGCACGAAATGGCTGCTAATGGGGAATGAGAGACAGAAGAATTCGGCTTTAGTTAACGCGCACGCTGCGAATTTTTTATTGTTCAACAACGCACAGGAGAACTCCCACCGGCACCACCTTGGAGGTCAAAGCGTAAGACTGATTACGCACTACTACGACTACTACGAGGGACGAACGGGTGCCGCTTTAAGGAGCTTCGCCCCTAAAAATGGCAGATCCCACGTGCAGTGGCGACCAAGAAAATGTGTAGCACGTATCAGGAACGTAAAATGAATTTTACATTGTTTTCTCGCTATACCGAGTTTGGTGCATACAAAGTTAATGAAACGGCCGCAAGAGCATCAAGAATGTGGCATGTAAACCGTGTCGCTCATACACGCATGTCATGATTCTGATGGTGTGGCCTGTAATTTACGTTCGTCATGCAGTCGTGTTGTGCCATAGCAATTTTGGTATACATCTCATTAACAAAACGTGTGGCATGTAAATCTTGCCGCTCATTATATGCATGTCACGATTAGCATCTAATAACTTGTCACTTATGTTCGTCATGCAGTCATGTTGTGTCATACCGGTTTTCTTATACATCCCATTAATGAAACGGCCAGGAGAGCAAGAAGTCCGTGGCATGTAATCATGTCGCTCATGACATTCATATCGTGATTTTCATGTTATGACCTGTCATTTATATTCGTCATGTAGTAGTGATGTGGCATGCTAATTTTCGTGTACATTCCGTTAGCGAAACGCGTGGCATGTAAATCATGTCACTCGTGACGTACATGTCATGATTTTCATGTTGTGACCCGCCATTTATGTTCGTCATGCATTCATGTTGCGGCATACCAATCTTAGGATACGTCCCATTAACAAAGCGGCCAGGAGAGCACCAGGACCGTGGCATGTAAAACACGTCTCGCATGACATGCATGTCACGATTTTCATGTTATGACCTCTCTTTTATGGTCATCATGCAGTCATATTGTTGTATACCAATTTTCGTATACATCCCCTTAACGAAACGGGAGGGAGAGCACCAAGACCGTGGCATGTAAATCATGCCGCTCATGACATGCATATCATGCTTTTCATGTTATGATCTGTCGGTTATGTTCATCATGCAGTCATGTTTTGGCATACCAATTTTCGCATACATCCCATTAACGAAACGGCGAGGCGAGCACTAAGAGCGTGGCTTGTAAATCATGCCGCTCATGACATGCATGTCATGATTTTCATGTTACGACCTGTCATTTGTGTTCTTCATGTAGTCATGCTGCGGCATACCAATTTGCGTAAACATACCATTAGCGAAACGGCCAGGAGAGCACAAAATCGCAGGCGGATAGATAGATAGATAGATAGATAGATAGATAGATAGATAGATAGATAGATAGATAGATAGATAGATACGCTGAAAGTCGCCGATGTTCACTAAGAAATGCTTCGCATTTTAAAACTAGAGGAATTTTCTTGCAGAAACCACTCGTATATGGGCTCTTTTTTCCGACGAACGCGAGTGCAATTGCATGTTTTGTGGGGTTGTGGATGCGGCGACAATGACCTAATTCTTAGCTGAGCTAAAGAACCTATAGCACGTCTTCCCACCAAATTTGTACGCGATGTTAGTACGCATGTGATGTTAATACGTATTTTTATGTGTATTGTGCTATGTGCAATTACATGTATTCACTGTCACAGTTCGACAGATTTTTCCCGTTTAAAACTGTGCTCGCAGCATTTCCTGTGCGTAATATATTGTTAAAATGTTGATTATGCTATAGCCATATGTTACCCACTTCTTCTCATGGCTTCGTTATGAAGCCAGCACACCCCCTGTAAATAAATACTTTTATACTAATAATAAATACTATAAATAAAATAAATACTATAAATACTAGATTATTTAATCTTTGAGCATTAAAAATGTGGTTGATCTCTCTTTCATTGGAATCGGTATAACACGAAAGTGAAAACTGTCTTCGCATATAAGCAGCAATGCGCTTTGGGCAAATGTAAGCGATTTAGGGCAATAATGCACCCTACTATAGGCGGGAGGTGGGTTGGATGCTCTACACATGTGAACCCCTGGCATTTACACGTCAGTTGCACCTCCACTGCACAGGGGCCCTCGACAGTTGCACACAAGCGAAAGCTCTCCAACGACTCACATTTTTCCGGAGACGCTTCACTGAACATGCCCGCGCCCTGCGTAAACTGCCATAAACAAGGAGGGTTCGCAAACGGTGAAACCATAGAGAGAACTCGTTTTGCCTATGATGAAACCTTGCAAGTAAAACTGAACTGTTTGTCAGCGGATCGTTTCGTGAACGCACACGTCGCTGTGCGAAAGGCGCATCACCTGCTCGTAGGCGTGCGTCTTTCCCATCCTCTAGTAGAGCGCGTCGCAACGCAACTGGCTATGATATATGCCGAACGAGACAAATTATGTAGCGTCCGTGGCTGAAGCAACGCGCTGGCAGACCGAGAAGGGCGCCGAATCCTGCGTGGTGCTGGAGATATCGAGACTACTGAATCGTAAGTGGCAACGCGCACATTAATAAAGCAATTTACGACTTTGCTCCATCGTTTCTTGGCGGTGGTACCACCTCTTGGAAGCAAGAAAGCAGTGAAATAGAAGCTATGCTAGTTTAGGAGCAATTTTGCTTGTTAAAAATCTTTGCTTTAACAAGACATAGATTAGATGCTTATTGCAAACTGGTGTAGTAAAGGTATTAGGCCGGTTTGTTTCCACCATTTTGCAGGTCGGTCGGTGGTGTGGTGGTAGCGCTTCCAGCTGATACCGTCGCTCCCTGGCTGGTTGTGGGTTTGAATACCAGCGAGTAGAACTTTTTCTATCTATAAATGCGCGCTTCTTTTTCAGACATCTACTTCAGTTGCCGCCCTGATGAGGACAAGTCCGCTTGTTGAAACGTTGGCTCCTGCGACATTCCCTGTTCTAAATCGTATTTTGCGATTTGTTCATCGATTTCACCATGTTAGGTGGTTTGTAATTGTCGCATCTAAATATTTACATTCGTCAACCTCAGTGAAAGGACAGTTGTTTAGAGAATACATATTGTTACGTCAAGGCAGTCGGTATTCACAATGCGCTTTAGCGTAAGACAAGATGGCTCCTCTCGCGCTAGCCTCAACAACTCGTCGTCTTCGACGGCGTTCTCAAGGCTTGCTCCTGCATTACATCTCGTAACACGCCTCCCGGCTGCTTAAGCACTGTCTCGGTTCTTTTGAATGTGCGGGGGAGCGGTACAGTCTGAGGCGCGAGACATGGACGATGTCTGTAGACGGTGTAGCAAGGCCAGCGGAAGGGTCGAGGGGGCCTATCTCGTAAGTGAAGTTTGCTACCCGGCGTAACACACGGTATGGTCCTGCGTATCGGCAAAGCAGTTTTTCAGAGAGTCCAACGCGGCGAGTTGGAGTCCACAGCCGTACAAGGTCCCCCGCGGTAAAGGAAACGTCTCAATGAAGGGAGTCATAACGCTGTCTCTGGTGGTCTTGCGATGCTGTAAGGCGCTGTCTAGCAACTTGACGTGCTTGACGAGCTCGGGTGAAAGCGTCACGAGCGTATTCAGTTGGCGAATCGACTGCGGCTGGAAAGACGGTGTCGAAAGGTAAATTTGGGTGGCAGCCGAATAGAAGATAAAAGGGTGAAAAACCAGCAGTATCGTGGCGGGAGGAATTGTACACAAAGGGCAAGGCAGCATCCCAGTCCTGATGGTCAGCCGAAAGATACATAGAGAGCATATCAGTTGGGGTTCGGTTGAATAGTTCAGTCAGACCGTTAGTTTGTGGGTGGTAAGCAGTCGCAAATTTATGTTTTGTCTCGCAGGAGCGGAGTAGATATTAAATAACTCTGGAGAGAAAATAGCGGCCACGATCAGTGAGGAGCTGACGAGGGGCACCATGGTGTAGGAAGACCTCATGTAGGAGAAAATCGGCAACGTCTGTAGCACAGCTGGTGCGGAGAGCCCATGTGATCGTGTATCAGGTTGAGTGGTTGCGACTGCTACCCAGCGATTTCCCGAAGCAGATCTACCTCGAGGTTGGAAAAGATCCTAGAAGCTAGGTCAAGACCAACTCGGAAGAAGGGCTCTAAGGGAACGTCAAGCGGCTGAAGCATCCGGCGGGACGCATGGGTGTTTTTTTCCGGCGTTGGCACAATCGCATGTGGCGACATAGCGGCGGGCAGAGCGGTAGAGATCCGGCCAGTAGAATCGACGCCGTACACGGTCGTATGTGCGAGAGACTCCAAGGTGACCTGAAATAGGGGCGTCTTGCAGTTGGCTGATAACGCTCGAACGGAGGTGAGATGGGATGACCAGCAGCCTTTCACGTCCAGTCGTGTGGATGTTGTGACGATACAATGTGCCGTCCACAAGCGCGAGGAGGTGAATGGACGGGTCTGGAGTGGCGGAGTGCAATTTGTGAATAAGGTCACGTAAGGCGGCATCTTGGCGCTGCTCATCACGAATATTGCTTAGAGAGGTGAGCGAAAGTACACACGCTGGCGCTTCATCCAAAGCCTCGGGAGGATCCACTGGATGGCGGGACAAATAGTCAGCTGGATCAGAACTCTAATAAACAGTCAGCGTCATGGTGCAATCAGCCAGACTTCTAAGAAACCACGCAGTTGTATTCCTGGAGCCATAAGGCCTCGCGGCCAAGGCTCCCAGTGGGATCCTTCAAGGATGAAAGCCAGCAGAGTGCGTGATTATCGGTGGTGACGGTGAAATGCCGCCCATGTCAGTAGCGCCGGAATTCACCGACAGCCCACACGAGCGCAACACACTCCCTTTCAATAACTGAGTAGTTCTTTTCGGCTGTGGAAAGAAGACGGCTGGCATAGGCGATAACACGAGCACGCCCAGTCTGATATTGGACCAAAACTGAGCCTATTCCGTGACCGCTGGCTTCGGTGCGGACTTCTGTAGGGGCAGAAGGGTCGAAGTGGGCCAATACAGGTGGTGTGGTTAACAACCGGATGAGGGTAGAGAATGCTGTAGCCTGCGGAGCACCCCAGGAAAGCGAAGTGCCTTTCTTCAGTAGGTCTGTGTACCGCGCGCAAGTAGCAGTTGAGGCCCTCGACGCCCACCGCGTTCAGCAGAAGCGCCTTCTTGTGCTCTGGCGTGGCGTCCCTGGCAGCGGCATCGATGTAGACTTGTAAAACAGGACGCCACTGTCGCCATGAAATAGGTGGCACACCGGAGCACTGAAGAAATCGAGGCGGAGGGATCACAGCGTTCATCTTGAGAGTCAGGGGAGCCGGCCGAAGAGAACCGAGGAGAGATGCAAGGCAGGCCTCGTGGAAAGTCAGAAAGTTCACCGAAGCAGAAAATAAAGTCCAGGTCAGGTGAAGCGAAGAATAGTCGACGCTCGGCGACTGCAGTACTGAAATGAGCCGATGCTCACCTAAATTTTAGATTCGGATGGATTCGTAGACCTCGTCGCCAGAAATGTTGTATCGGCGACGAACAAAGGAACTACGACGCACTCGGCGTCTCTGACGCAGTCGTCAGACTTGCATAGCCTTCGTCTCGAATGTGGACTGGAAACTTGAAAACTTGCACACGCCGTGCTCCGGAACGTGAATTGCAGCAGAATGCGCACGGCGTTGCCCCCGTGATCCGTGGATCCGCGTCGCAAAAAATGTGTCGGCGCGGCCGTCAGGAACGCCGACGCCGGCAGGAACAAAGAACCGGCGCGGCGGAGTGCCCGGCCTACGACGCCAACGCAACCAGGACCCGAGTGGAAAAGCCGTTTATTTAGGGGGGGGGGGGGGGGGGGGTGCGAGGGTTTATAAAGCACTACACGACACCCCCTGGGGGGCGAGGGAAAGAACACAACTGAAAACGAAACTGAAACCAGACATCACATCATTCCCCCCTTGTTTGAAAAACGAAGACAATGGGATAAGAAAAGACGCAGCGCACATGGTTGCACATCCTTATACAGTACTATAACATTCCCGCAGGTGCTTAGCAGGAAAAGACAAACAATACAATGCACTTCAGGGAATGTAGTAACAGTACATCCCATGCGGAAGACAGGAAAGCACAATGTTCAACTGGAAGAGGTATCAGCTGTACCTCGTATACACAAGACACAAAGACAGGAAATGTGCAATACATGTACTTCAACACAAGATGTGCATCTGAGCATCGTATACATTTGGAAAGACACAAAAGTACATTATATTGTACTAAGCACAAGGAAACATCACAGGACGAAGTCCTTAAACTTCGTGGGCCCTTTCGCCGTCGTCTGGACCGACGAGTGACAGGTTGAGCGGATAATGAAAAGGAGCCTTGCGGCGCAGTTAAGCGCCGTTCAGGAACGTCTGATAGCGAAGCAGAGTGAAAAGCCTGACGACTCGTTTCAGCATCCCTCAGCGTGTGCTGGAGACGGAGAACTTAGTACGCGATGCATGCGAGCCCATCGGCTCTGAAACATGTCCGTTATTGTTTTCAGACGAAACTGCATTTTGACTGGGCATGTCAGTCGAGTGTTCATAAGGTGCCTGTATAGAGCCCTCTGCCTCTCAAATGCGCTTTGGGCAAGGAATAACCTCAGAATGGCTGGGCACCGCAGCCGGACATTGAACAGGTGCCGCTAAGGAGCCCGGTGGCTCAAGTACGCGCGAAGTGCAAGGAGAATCACTGTGGCTGGGCACTGAAGCCGGACAATGAACAGGTGCCGCTAGCGAGCCCGGTGGCTCAAGTACACGCGCAGTGCGCGGAAAAGAATCACTTTGGCTGGGCACCACAGCCGGGCATTCAACAGGTGCCTGAAAGCCATCTCCACCAGGGGAGGATGTCGACGCTACATGAATAGGAATAGCTACAATATCATAACTCCAACAAGTAGTTTGACGAGCAGGACGCTGCGAATGGTGCTGAAAGGGTATCCGAGATGTTACTCGAGAAGCGGAATCCTTTTCAGAATGGTCAACTACAAGCTTCGAATTCCGTCTATGAAAGACACGAGTTCGGACTGCATAGCGATTGAATGGAGGTTGCGATGAGGGCGACTGAAAATTAGCAATGTCAACAGATGAGCGAGGCTGCCGCTGGTGAAGAACTGCCGGAGACATGCCGGTTGCTGCTTGCGAACTAAATCTGTAAGTTGCTAAATTCTGTAACTGCAGTTTGCAATGGACGTCGTTGAAGTTGTGCTAACTGAATGTGCTCTTTAAGCACTCGATTAAATCTTCCGATTTGCCCATTGGCCTGAGGATAATAACTGGAGCACAAGTGGTTAATGCTTCGTTCCGAAAGAAAAGTTTGAAACTGACTGGACTTGAACTGAGGACCGTTGTCAGTGACTATAGAGGCAGGAAACCCTTCTCGGCTGAAAATGGAAGTTAAGAAAGCCACGACAGCATCAGAAGTAACTTCACGGTTAACTTCGTAACTTCGCTAAAGTCTGCCGATCGTCTCGGGATCCGCCAGCTTCTTCAACTCCTGGATCGTCGACGGTGACGAATACAGTCCGCGCACTGCAAGTGAACGCCAAATCTGCAAGACCTGCTTTTGCGCCACTGCAACCGGTTCCACTTCCTAATGCACCATGGGAGACGCTAGGTATGGAGATTATTGGTCCACTGTTTCAAGTTCCATCTGATTGTAGGCTTGCGATCACAGTGATAGATTACTATTCAAAATGGCCTGAAGTTCGCTTTGTCCGTGAGGTTACTCCTCATGCTGTCGTGGCGTTCTTAACTTCCATTTTCAGCCGAGAAGGATTTACAGCCTCCATAGTCACTGACAATGGTCCTTAGTTCAAATCCCGTCAGTTTGAAACTTTTTTTTTCGGAACGAGGCGTTAAACCCTTGTGCTCCGATTATCCTCAGGCCAATGGGCAGATTGAAAGATTTAATTGAGTACTTAAAGAGCACATTCAGTTGGCACGACTTGAACGACGTCCATTGCAAACTGTAGTTACAGAATACTTAGCAACTTACCGATTTACTTCGCAGGCAGTAACCGGCATGTCTCCAGCACTCCTTCTTCATCAGCGTCAGCCTCGCTCAGCTGTTGACATTGCTGATTTTCAATTGCTCTCATTCCTTCATTCAATCGCTATGCCTTCATTAAATCGCTATGCAGTCCGAACTCGTGTCTTTCAAAGATTGAATTCGAAACTTCTAGTTGACCATTCTGAAAAGGATTCCCCTTCTCGAGTAACATCTCGGACACCCTTTCAGCGCCATTCGCAGCGTCCTGCTCGTCAAACTACTCCTTGGAGTTATGAAATTGTAGCTATTCCTATTCATGCAGTGTCACCATCCTCCCCTCGTGGAGATGGCTTTCAGCCACCTGTTGAATGCCCGGCTGTGGTGCCCAGCCAAAGTGATTCTTTTCCGTTCACTGCGCGTGTACTTGAGCCACCGGGC
Source organism: Hyalomma asiaticum (assembly GCA_013339685.2). NCBI lineage: Eukaryota > Metazoa > Arthropoda > Arachnida > Ixodida > Ixodidae > Hyalomma > Hyalomma asiaticum. Next base: position 17,183 of record JABSTT010004482.1, read on the forward strand.
TCGTTAGCGGGACCTGTTCGCTGTCCGGCTGCAGTGCCCAGCCACAGTGATTCTCCTTGCACTTCGCGCGTACTTGAGCCACAGGGCTCCTTAGCGGCGCCTGTTCAATGTCCGGCTGCGGTGCCCAGCCATTCTGAGGTTATTCCTTGCCCAAAGCGAATTTCAGAGCCACAGGGCTCTATACAGGCACCTTATGAACACTCGACTGACGTGCCCAGTCCCAATGCAGTTTGACCTGATAACAATAACGGACATGTTTCAGAGCCGATGGGCTCGCATGCATCGCGTTCTACTTCACAGTCTCCAGCTCACGCTGAGGGACGCTTAAGCGAGTCGTCAGGCTCTTTTCATTCTGCATCGCTGTCAGACGTTCCTGAACGGCGCTTAACTGCGGCTCCCCTTCATTCTCCGCTCCACATGTGACTCGTCGGTCCAGACGACAGCGAAAAAGGCCCACGAAGTTTAATGACTTCGTCCTGTGATGTTTCCTTGTGCTTAGTACAATATGATGTACTTTTGTGTCTTACCAAATGTACACAATGCTTGCACACACATCTTTTGTTGAAGTACATGTATTGCACTTTTCCTGTCTTTGTGTGTTGTGTATGCGAGGTACAGTTGATACCTCTTCTGTTGAACATTCTACTTTCCTGTCTTCCGCATCGGATGTACTGTTACTACATTCCCTGAAGTGCATTGTATTGTTTGTCTTTTCCTGTTAAGGCCTGCGGGAGTGTGATAGTACTGTATAAGGATGTGCAACCATGTGAGATGTGTCTTTTCTTATCCCATTGTTTTCTTTTTGAAACAAGGGGGGGATGATGTGATGTCTGGTTTCAGTTTCCTTTTCAGTTGTGTTCTTTCCCTCCCCCCCCCCCCCCAAGGGGGTGTCGTGTAGTGCTTTATAAACCCTTGTCCCCCTCAATAAACGGCTTTTCCACTCGGGTCCTGGTTGCGTTTGCGTCGTAGGCCGGCCGCTCCGGCGCACCGGTCTACGATGCGAAATGGTATGCAAAACGTCTGAAGTAGGAACACAGACCGAGGAAGTGCCGAACATCCTTAACGCAGGTAGGTACGGGGAAATGTTGGACTGCTCAAACTTTGTGAGGATCGGGGCGAGTACCACAAGAATAGACGAGGTGCCCTAGCATGGTAAGTTGCTGTCGCCTAAAGTGACAATTTGATGAGTTAAGCTGTAGGCCTGCTTTGCGAAAAACAGAAAGGATGGAGCAAAGGCGGTCGAGGTGGGCATCAAAGGCTGGCGAAAACACAATGACATCATCAAGATAACACAGACAGATGGACCACTTAAATCCGTGTAAGAGGGTGTCCATCATGGCTCAAAGGTGGCTGGAGCGTTGCATAAACCGAACGGCATGACCTTAAACTGGTAGAGGCCGTCTGGGGTCACAAAAGCGGTCTTTTCGCGGTCCATATCGTCAACGATGATTTGCCAGTATCCTGATCGAAGGTCGATTGATGAAAAATATTTAGTGCCATCAAGGCAATCCAGGGCGTCGTCGATGCGTGGTAGCGGGTAGACGTCTTCTTTAGTGACCTTGTTTAGCTGCTGATAGTCCACGCAAAATCGCCAACTGTTGTCCTTCTTAACAAGAGCCACATGCCCATGAACTAGAGGACGGCTCAAATATGTCTTTGGCAGGCACCTTGTCGACTTCCTTTTGGATGACGTGGTGCCCAGTTGAAGACACGCGGTTCGAATGGCGGTGGATCGGTATAGTATCACCGGTGTTAATGCGATGCTTCACGGCAGACCTTTGACATAGCGGACTGTCACCAAAGTCGAAGACATCGCAGTATGAAGCTAGGAGGCGAAAGACCGCGTCAGTTTGGTCTGGCAAAAGGTCGGGTGCGATCATTTTCTTAAGGTCTGCAAATGAATGGGACAACGAAGACGTAACTTGCATGGCGTCGGAGTGGTCGTCCTGTGCGGACAAAGCGGAGATAATGCAGTGGTCAGAGGGCGTCAGCATGGCGAGGGCAATTCCACGAGGAAGCACTTCTGGACTGACGCTAACATTCAGCGCAGGGATGCAAGCACGGTTTTCGTGAAAGTTAACAATCGTGTGCGGGAAGGCAGCGCTGTGTGTCAAGGGAGCATCTGTAATGGGTGGGAGCACATAGTCGCCGTCGGGCACGGGTGAAGAGGGGGCTAACACCATGCAAGTGATGGTTTGAGGCGACAGACGGACATGTTCGGCACAGCAGAGGTGACTCGGGATTGGACTAGGCGGATCAGTTGGACATGGTAGATGAAGTTGCAAAGTGCCAGCTGAACAATCAATGAGGGCAGAGTGGGCTGACAAGAAATCGAGACCGAGAATGAGTTCATAGGTACAATGGGTCAGTACCGCGAACAGATCCGATGTTTGGTGCCCGGCAACACCAACATGTTCTGACAAAGGCCAACTACAGCGGTTGTACGACCGTCGGCAACACGAACAGCATGTGAAGGTGCTGGAGTGAGGAATTTTTTCAAGTGCTGAGGGACGTGAGGGCTCATGACAGAGATATGGGCGCCGGTATCTATCAAAGCTGTAACAGGTAAGCCATCCACCTCAACATCGATCAAGTTCTGATTAGTAGGCAGTGTCAACAGAGCAATTTGAGGGCAGGTCGTACCAGCAGCGTCACCTCCAGGAGCTGCACCCGTTAGCTCCCCCAAGGAAAGCGGCGAGGGTAGGACGGTGAATGGCGAGGCGGCGGGGACCTGGGTATTCTACGTCGCGCTGAATGCGAGCGGCTGTACTGGGCGGCGGTCGCATTGTTGGCGGCATCATTCGGCGAGTCATCACGGGGCGGTGGCCCTTGACTCGGACTGCGGGGCGGTGAGCATGGCTGAAAGAAGCTGCCCCGAGAAGGTGGGAACCACATACTAAGACAGTAACACGAGATGTGCCCCGCTCGTCCACGCCGGAAGCAGAGGGGCTTTTTGTCGGGTGTCCTCCATGCATTCGGATTCCGGGTACTCACAGGGAGGTAGTGCTGCAGGGGGCTCAGGTTGGTCGGAGGGAATGCGTCGGGGCGATGCACGGAACAAATGGTCTGAAGGCCCACACTTGCCAGTTCTTGACGCACCACAGCCTGTATTAGAGAAATAGTTGAGGGTCAGTGGGTGCCTTCACATGAGCAGGTGATTCGGCTGCAATCTCGCGTCGAGCGATTCTGGTAATATTCTCGGACCGCGGCTGGGCGTCCAGACGAAGATCCCCGCATGTTGACGTCGCAGCGGTGTTCGGGAGGCGGGCAAATTGGAAGGCAATGCGTCTGCTTTTCGCTTCTTTGAATCTTCGGCACTCGGTAATGATCTCGTGAACGGTGGAACAGTCTTCGAACAGAATTAGGTTAAGTACATCGTCCCCGATGCCCTTCAGCACATTCGCGTCCTTGTCGGTTTCCGTCATGCTGGCATCGACTTTACGGCAAAGGGACAGCACGTCTTGAATGTAGGCCAGGTACTACTAAGTGGATGTCTACACGCGAAGGAAGTTCCCTCTTGGCGTCACGCTTGTTTCTGGTTGAGTGGCCGAACAAATCGCGTAATTTGTCCTTGCATAGACTCCAGCTCGTGAGCTCTTCCTCATTATTATTAAACCAGGTCTTGGCAGTTCCTGTCAGGTAAAATATGACATTGGTCAGCATCAGCGTTGGGTCCCACCTGTGGTTCTCGCTTACGCGCTCGTATCGCCGATCCAATCATCGACGTCCTCGCCATCGGTAACGGCCAAGGTGCCAGGATCGCGGGGTGGAGCTGCCACGCACTGGAGAGGTGGGCGCTGTTGGTGACGCGTGCGCGGCCATTGACGCATTATCCGTGTTGATTCACATGCCTGGCGTGGTGACTTGACGGCGGCTGCGGAGCTCCATCGTGCGTTGATACTGCACCCAGCACTTCCACCAAAAATGTTACTTGAAGGCAGTCAGTATCTTTACAATATGCTGTAGCGTAAGACAAGGTGGCTCCGCTCGCGCTAGCCTCAACAACTCGTCGTCTTTGATGGCGCTTTCAAGGCTTGCTCCTGCATTACATCTGGTAACAATATAATTAAAACGGTGCTCCTTATTTCTTATATGCATCACCAACTCATTTATCGTTATTTAATTTCAATGGCCGATCTTCACACCACTGAAAAATGGCACATAGGTTGGATTGCAGGCACTTTTGGCCATTCGGAGCAGTAATTGCTTTGAAAAGTAATCAGTCATCTGCAAAAAGCTTTATATGTACTTGTGATGAGTGTATTGATTCAACAATATTTATATATACTAAAACGATAACAGGTCCCAAAATACTGCCTTGAGCGACACCGGATGATACTGGCAGAATACGAGACATGCAGTCATTTACTTTAATATACTGTTTGCAATTGTGAAGCTAAGAACCGATCCAGTCAATGAGGTTAACAGGTAGGCCTAGATTATGTAATTTAGAAATGAGTTTCCTGTGCGTGACAAGATCGAAGGCTCTGCTGAAATCTAAAAAATAGCATCAATTTGATTCCCTGTAGCAAGCGACGACGCGAACTTATGGATTGTTGCGACAATTTGCATTGTGGTCGATAATTTTTTCCAGATCCGTGCTGTAATTGCGACAGCAAGTTGTTGTTTTCAAGGAATAGGGTAATGTAATGTGTGACTATGTGTTCTAATATCTTACATAACGTAAACGCTAAAGAAATAGGCCTGTGGTTTGCAATGTTTAGACGATCCCCATTAAATACAGATGCTGGACGTGCTGTGCGCCAATCATCAGAAATGAAAAAATTTTCGAAGGAGAGACGGAAAACGTTCGTTAAAATATGCGCAACGAGTTCGGCATATCTACGCAATAATGTATTAGGGATGTTATCCGGAACGCCCGGTGATTTAGTTTTCAGGTTAAGCAGCAAAGAAAATATACGTCATAAATTATGAACTCAGAAGACATTACTGGAAGAAGGTTTTGATTCAGGCTGGAGAGCGTAAAATACGGAGCAGAAGTATTTATAACTGATGAGCGACGATGGACGCATCATTCACGATGGAATCATCCGCGGTTATTTGACTGGGTGTAGCATCCGTTTGTTCTAAATATCGCCAAAATTTTTCAGGGTCTGTTGTCAAAAATTCCGACAATGAATGGAGTGAATACATAAGCTTTGCATCGGAGAGTGTAGGAAGCAAGGCT
>JABSTT010004483.1:0-22251 GCA_013339685.2 Hyalomma asiaticum
CTCCCACACGCGCCCTCCTAGTTGCGCGTTCCTAGTAGGTAGCGCGCTACTACAACGGACGTACAAACCCAAACCTTAAGGAGCTTCGCCCCTAAAAGCGTGGGAGTCGGCGGGAGAGCAAGATGGGCGATGCGAAAGGGCGGTAACTTGGTACGCATGCGACGGCGAGAGCGTGGCGAGGGATATGCCTTTGGGTAGTACCTGGGGGCAGAAACCACAGTTCAGGAGCGGAATGTAAGTTGTGTTGGCCGAGATGGTTACAACGGTGTGGGGAAAATAGACGCCGTGAGAGAGGCACTGACAGAAGGAGTGACCACTTTGTCGCCACCCGGTACACAGGAGTTATACCGAGCAGTAATATTGGTAATTGCTTGCGGCAGCAGGTGAACAAAATCAGCAGAACAGAGCTGGGTCTCTGCTGTGTTGGGGACGTCAGGAACATCTGGTAACTCGAGTTGGACCACGCCAGCCGAGCACTCAATTATAGCCGAGTGAGCAAATAAGAAATCAAGGCCAAGGATGACCTAGTGGGGGCAGTGTTCAAGCACATGAAACAATACGGATGCGTGGCGACCACCAGCGCTTACACGGGCGGCACACATTCCCAGCACTGCGGGCATTCCTCCGTCTGCAACTTGGACTATGCGGGACTCGGCAGGTGTAAGCACCTTCTTGAGCTGCTTTCGGAGGGCAGCACTCATAACCGAGACATGTGCACTGGTGCCGATCAGGGCGGTTACTGGGAGGGTGCCAACTCGCACGGCAATTAAGTTCTGTTCTGTTGGCAGTGTAAGTAGAGGATTTCCAGGTGGAGGTTCGAATGCAGCGTCACCTCCGGGAGCTGCATTTGTGAGTTTTCCTGAGGTGAGCGTACGGAGGGGTGCGGTGTTGGTCGGCGGGGCAGAGGCGAGCGGGAGCGACGCTGGTGCGGTGAAGGCGATCGGCTTAAGGGCCTGGTAGACATGAGAGGGTCGCAGTACGTTAAGCCACGATGGGTCTGGTCGCAATACATGGTTTTACGGTAGGTCGGCTCGTTAGGAGCTCTAAGTGGGGAACGTCGTGGGTAATACGTGGAGCGGCAGTACGACAGTTGGCGATAAGGGCAATAGCGGGAGATATGCCCTACGCCGCTACAGGTGAAGCATATAGGCTTGTCGTCGGGTGTGCGCCATTGGGCCGGATCTCGGTAGCGGCGAAACGTCGGTGGTGGCCGATGAATGGGTGTAGTAGGTCGAATCGGAGGGAGAGTTACGGAGCACACCGGCTGAATGCCTGCATTTGCAAGCTCGTCGCGGACAACTGCCTGTATCAGGGAGATCGTCCGCTGAGTATCATCCGAAGGGCGTACGAAAGAAGATGGCGACGCCGCCTCGATTTCACGCCGCACAATACGTAGAATGCTATCTGAGGTGGACGGTTGAACGGAGGAATAGGCGTCTTCGCACGACGATGTAGCGGCGGTGTTAGGAAGCCGCATGAACTGTTTGGTAATGCGCCGGCTATTCGCGCCTTCGAAACGTCTGCACTTGCTGATTATTTCGTCCACGGCCGAGCAGTCTTTAACAACCAGCAGGTTAAACGCACCATCGGCGATGCCTTTCAGGATATGGCCCACTTTGTCGGATTCGGACATGCTAGAATCGACGCGACGGCACAGAGATAGAACGTCAAGGATATACGCAACGTAAGACTCTGTAGCCGTCTGTGCTCGACAGGATAAATCTTTCGTAGCACCGTGACATTATATTACTTGCACACTAAACATGCTTTACAACTTCACTATTTTCACTATTTGTAAGATTTAAAACTGCACTTTAAAGGGGGAATAATATTTAATGCAAATTATTTACTTGGGGTCATTAACGACAACCAGAGGTGGTCAAGATGACAGCGCATAGTACGAAGTTGGTTGCATCCCATTATAGCAGCAGAAACACCCTGCATGTGGTCACCTAAACACCGCAAATAATATCACCTGTAAGGTGCAGCACCTTCTTATTGGCCGAAGAATTATTTCTGTAAAGCCTTGCTTATCATAGAGCAGATTCTACCGATGCCGATCTTGGACAAACATTCAACCAAAGTGAAGCACGGATAAAATATTGAGACCCATGCGACCCATGCTTCTTTCTATGATATCCCATTTGAGCCTGTTAAATGCGAGGCATTTCTTTCCGAACTTGAGTAATGTTGGCTGTATCTATGTATCTAGCCGCCTACGTGTCGGTGGTCTCCTGGTCATCTCGTTTACCTGGCAGGCACCAAAATTTGTATGATAGGGCGTAAACGCATTACCAACATGATTGATTTATGTTTACCTCACTAAAGTGACACACTTGTCATGTGCATCACAACAAAGATACTGCTACCACGTGTGGCTCATACTCATAATATTCGGACTGCGGTGTTCAGGTATGCACCACAGGTGTTTGAGCTTTATAGAGGCTATGCCAGTTGAAGACCACACAAAATAATGCTGGAGATCCCACGCATTGTGGGAATCTGTGTCGTCATGCGAAGCGGTCGGCTAGGAAAGCAGACGGCTAGGAAGCAGTCAGCTAGGAACGACGAATTGTCTTGCAGTCAGTTAAGTGTTCCCAGCAGGATTGAGGGCTTTGCGCAAAGTGCATGATTATTCGTATGCTTAACGTGGGCTAACGGGGAATGTTTGCAGTACCATGGTGACAAAATGGTAGTTCATGGAATTACGTAACGTTGGTACCGTTAGTGTACAGCACAGACGTCTGTTTTGTAAAAGAAAATTGAACGCCATAGTGCACTGGTGTAGGTACCATAAGCGTTCTTATGTAGGCTTAGGTAGGCTTGTTATGTAAGACTGATTTGGGGACAACTCAGGAAAGTTTTGTAGATTTACGCGGCGCTGGGTCTTCATATGTGAAACACAAGTTCGAATTGTCCCGCCTTTAAATGCTGTGCTCTGACAGAGAGGCCTACTCCTAGCTTTAAGATGACCGATAATAGCTTCCTGCCATGACATGGAACATAATTCTATACAAAGACGCCATTAAAGAAGTTCCGACAGAAAGCAGACAGGATGCTTGTGTCAGTGCGATACTGTCTACTCTTAGAGTATACAAATTAGTTTACTCAAAAGCTTGTATAAGACACAAATCTTTACTCCTCTTCTACGAGAAAACGCATTCGTCGTCTCCTCACATACCTCTCACCCCTTCAACCACAGGATTAACACGGTGCCGTTAGCGGATTTCCTGCCGAGTTCAATTGTGAGTTGAAAGTGCTTGTCCATTTTCTAAATGACTGTTTTCTGCGCCGTCTCACCTACTTGTCACTGGCTGTTCTGCAGGATTGTCCGATCGCTAATACATGTGTAGAGCGTTTCCGGGTACACAAGGCAGGCCCTATTACGCGAGGCAGGCCCTATTACACGTAAGTGGGGTGGGGGGTAATCTGCAATTCAAACATGTCGTGAAGCCAGCTTGGTCATTCCATTAGCGCCATGCATTATCACGTCTCTCCACTCAGTCCCCTGCCCCCCCCCGCCGTCTCCTATCAACCGTTTCATACCCGTCAGTCCTTCGTCATCTTAGTTCGGATTAGTTTCTTCGCGCGCCAGACGTTTGCGTTGAGCGAGTAGTTAGCTTGGCAGTGTTATAACTTAGTAAGACCAGCTAACTTCATATGGAAACCGCGTCATCGCTCTCCACAATCTCAGGAAAGGCGTGCTCCGAATGAGTCTCACATGGCACGGAGTGCGCGTATTTGCATTCTTTTTTATTTGCGACGGAACTCCTAGAAATAATGTTTTTTCCTGTTCTGAACTAGGTTTATTTACATATTTGTTTGTTTCCTGGCCCACGCAGAAAAGAAATCCTGGGAGTTGCTTTTTAAAGGCCCTATCGCTAGGCTGTAACTGCCACTCTAACAAAACGCATACAGCGTCTGTAACAACGGTTCTTTCAAATTGGCAATATGCGTGAAATATAGCGTGATACACTGCATCAGACCCCACTTAGAGAATATTTCGAATCTTTACGGACAAAGAATCTATAGATTCCGCATGGTGGGGATCTATAGGCTCTTTTTCCGTTGGCCGCTTGTGGGCTTTTTAATACACTATGGATCACCAACTAGCCCAATCTCATACCTTTCTTCAGTAAAACGAGAGCTTTTTTAGATGAGTTTCCACATTTCAGCAACAACCAGCGGAGGGGCCGACGTAATACAACGATTTATAGCGTACCGTTGCGGACCAGCTAGACGCGGGGTCGATCTCTGTCGTGTCAGCCCCATCTTGATGGAGGCCAAATGCTAGAGGCGTGTGTACTGTGCGATGTAGCGCATGTCAAAAAACCGCAGAAGGCCGCAACTTCTGAAGCCCTTCACTGAGGCATGCAACGTAATCGTATTATGGTTTCGGCCCGTAAAACCACCGGAATTATTAACAGTCGGTCGTCAAGGGATGGCAAGTGATGCCCATTTCTTTCGTCCAACAATGCTTATAAAGGTACCTTTGGCCATGCTTCTCATCGCCGTGATCCACACAAACAGGCAAAGGCGTCCCACGCGATGTCAGGTGCAGTGTTTCCCAGAGTTCGTCATGAAAAGACGCCGTCCTTTTCAGATTGAGCGCACAGAACACGGCCACGCCGTAAGACGGTTATTTGAAGGAAGCGCATTGATTGCCTGCTCGCTAGGAACCTTTAATGGGCATTCGCTGGCAGGTAATAAAGAGCGATCCTGTAATACTTCCATACCAAACTTGAAATGTTTCTTTTATTAGGCCCTCTTCCCTTGCAACAGTTTGAGTGATCAAGAAGAGTTGTTTGATATGCCGTGGCGGTCCTTTACATAGAAAGATATATGGTCTGATACGCCCGTCACGCTCTCTCTTCTCGCTCGCACTCTTTCAACATATTGGCTCAATTTCCACACTAAATTGTGGGAGTCTACTCGACGTAACTGGTTTGCATTTATTACCATTGAAAGAGCAAGAAAAAATACAAGCGGAAGGGAGGCATCCATTTGGGCGCTTCGGAAGAAGCAAGACCTCGAAGTTTACGCCACATAACAAGTCACTATCCATCACTTGAGCTATCTACGCTGTTCCACGATAAATGGACACCAAACGCTCCTAGATTGGCTTAGCTGGCGGGTTAGGCATGTCTTTTATAGTGATGCGCACGGGAAGCTGCTTGCTGGTAGATCCATCTTGACCGAAGCAGAAGCAACCTTCGAATTCAATGAACCAGATAAAGCAAATTCTCCCATTGTGTTCTAAGAATGATGACATAGGCTGTTATTGCACCTATCTGTGTATCGGGGGAGAACAAGTGAACTGACTGACGATGTTTGTTCTAGTAGAGTAGCCGGATGTGCGCGGTTTAGTGTTAGTGGGCAGCTGCCGAGTGCTTCCCCCTTTGTTTACAGGAAAAGGCACTTCATCACAATATCGATTTTATTGAAGCCAGGTTTGAGACTGTGCTGGTTGGTGACGTACAGTAATATAAACAGCGCACTAGCTGTCGGTGGACAAGGAAGAAGAGACCAGAGCCATGTGAAGCCCACTGAGCAATATAAGATAGGGTACCAATTTGAGCCTACGATGACTACCAGGGTATGCATCAATAACTTTGTATCCTTGTAATTTATGCCTCGATCAATGATCGTGAAGTCATATATGGCTCACACTGTCATTCCTTGACCAGAGCTACCTACCGCGCAGACCGTGTCCCAGACTCATGTGAAGAGCAATGGGAGAACGCCGCATTTGATGACGCTTTGAGAAATTCTACACGGGACATGGAGACATTTTGGTAAAATGTCCCCATGTCACGTAGCGTTCATTCAACAGTAGGCTATCTTCATGGTTTATTTTCCCTTCGCCACCCATGGCCATTCCTATGATTCGCGCGCGTGTAAAGGTTATATGCACAATACCAGATATATAGGAAAAATATGTGGAGTATGCATGGATTTCGTACAGAAACATGTCAAACTATTGGAATACGGAACGGAACATTTCAACGGAATGCTTCCCGGAGCGATTTCGGCATTCCTGATATCCCGCTGTAAGGAAAGTGAGCCAGTCGAGCGCTATATGTCGTGCCAAGAAAGCGAATACAAAACCGCATGAAATTTTTATAAAAGATTTTGCGATCTTTGCAGAATACCAAGGTTTGGTGCAAGCGATTCTTCCCGGCGGACTTTTCAGACAGAAATGTGCCATTTAAAGTGTCACGTCACTCTAAAAAAAAAAAAAACACACACACACACACACAACTCGTGTTCAAAGCCTCCAGACCTTAATTAAGCTCCTATATATTCCAAGATATTGAAGGAATAAAAATTTCTCTATATATACCAATATATATATATACCATTATATATATATAAATATCTTCCGGCGTGGAACACCAGAACGCAAACTGTTCTGCGTGCATGTTATTTCTATCATTACTTAAAAAAAATTCGCAAAAGTTTTTTTTCTTGGACGCATCGAGAGTGACTGATTGCTTCTTTATAGGCTTGAAAAAATTCACAGCATATCCACGGAGTGAATGACGATGAGCGGGCGAAGCTCCGGATGTTCATCGTAGATCGCGCCGAGTTTCGGATTAATTTAGTTAACGCGCACGCTACGAATCCTTATGGTTCAACTATGCACAAGTGAAATCTCCCACCAGCACTTCATTATGAAGCAAGTCAAGATCCAGTGCCTATATATATGTATATGGATGGCCGGTGAACGGTTCTCCAGCGCGAGCAGTCGGTATTTTTCAATCGAGAAACTCGCTAGAAGACGCTACCTGCGTCAAGATTATCTCTCGCGGGTGAGGGCGCGTTCTCCTTCTTTGCGAGCTGGTAGCGCGTTCATCGAAGAAAGAGCGTTTACATAGTCAACGCGCGCCTTTCGCTCTCTCTGTCTCTCTCACACAAGACAGCAGATGGAAGAGTGAGAGAACTCGTGCGCCGGGAGGCAGCCGCCGAGGGCGCGCCTCCCACACGTAGCATCATTCATTCTTTGAAGGTAACGCGCTACTAGGAACAACGGACGGACAGACCCAAACCTTAAGGAGCTTCGCCCCTAAAACAGAAGTACTATGACTGGTGTGTATTCACATTTCTCTCTACGTTATGAATCCGGGAAAACAATGTATAATGGCATTCTTTTCTTGTAGTCTGCTCCTTACAAGACGTGTATTTCCCTACGAAAGAGAGTAGTCTTCCTTCGGGACACACGGATTTCAAAATCTTAAAAGATTTTCCCTGGAGCTCTGAGTAGTTCCAGACACAATTATGGTGAAAAAGAACACTGACGGACAGGAAGAGGACGGCTTCTGACGCTGCGCCTTTTTCGTATCACGACTCGTCAGCAGTAGTTTGTAGCGTCTTTCTGCCTCATATTCCAGCTACCTATTCAGTAGTGAAACAGTGAAATGCGGCGAGAGCAGGAAATGTGCTTTAGAGTCTCCGTGTGCAGACGCGCGTGCTGTGCACTAAGATGATAACCAGCCGCTCATATGGTTCTTTCGTTGAGACTAGGCATTCGGTTTATGGAAGTCCCTTTAAAGGAGCAAGGACTGCAGTTTTGAAAGCACTTATGGGTGCGCAATCTTGTTCCCAGAAATTGAAGAGCATTTCATGAGGCTGCCTAAAGCTACCTCGATGACTGAGACAACCCAATATGAACATACAGGCAAAGGATGCTCGCTTCCGCGAATGCACATTCACTTCGTTACACAAGATGAAGTCAATCTTGTCTGATCAAGTGAGTAACCTGTTTATCCAGGAGTGCTTATGTTAGCGTAGACGTTATGCTTCCATAATCATAATGGGCTAGAAGCAAAAAGAATAAACGGATGCCGGAAGTAAGGCATGAGAACCCGTCATTTAAGAGGGGAAAAAAAAGCAATGCTCTGTGGAGTTATCTAGTAAATAGGTAGCCGCACTGATCTTGCTTCCTTTACAGAAATATTAAATGGTAAATGATGATCAGAAGCGGAAAACTGGCAAGTCGTGCGTGAGCAGGTCGGCAGCTTAAACTGCCGAAGAAAGGGTGACCCACAAAAAGGCAAAATACAAACCTGGGCTAGCTGCTGAAAAACAAATTGCACATCACATCTGCATCAAATCCTCAGCACCTAATATCACACCTGCATGTGACGTTGGTGTTCAAATAAATTCCAAAGATAACCGCCCAAAGCCAAACATACCTCAGCAGATCCCTCGCACTGCGGGAGTCTAAATCATAGGAAGCAGTAAATGAGAAGTCTATTCCGAATCTTTTGCCATCGAGCCATGCGTTGCGAGGCTGACTGAAGACTTCGCAGGAGTTGCGTATTTGCGTGTATGACAAGGCCTTACGAGAACGTCGACTACACTGCGACGCCTAAGGGTACTTTGTGGTCCCATCTAACGTACGTACTTACTTTCGAGAGGAGAAGCTGCTTTCATCTAGGAAACGTGCACGCAGGGTGCACTGGAGTACAAATCCTGAAGGGAATTCCTTAGTGCTTTTCTGGGAGTTCTGAAACGCTAGACTATCAGCCGCGCAGCGTTCGTAATAAATATGCAATATTTATTGCACACTATTATGAGTTGCCTTCCCACGTTGCACAACTGCCCCCAATATAAGTGACACTGGCCGGCACACGACCAAGATTAACTAATGGTTGTCCAAACCAGTTAATAGTTCGTTAGTATTATCCAGCGCAAGCCAAAATTAGGCAGCAATAGCCAACAGTTACAACCGTTAACGAACGTTACGATGTACCGGCAACCATGAACTATCACAAGAGAAAATTCTTAGGCTCTAACCGACAATATTGCCCTACATTAACATGCTGCGTAAGGTATTTAGACGCTAGCCAACATTATCTAACAGCAGTGCTAACCAACATTCAGCCAACACTAGCAAACACTAGAGAACACTACGCGACGGTGAGCCAATGTAAGTCACCACTAGCCTCTGTTAATGTGGACTAAAGAATACAAGCGAGGATTCGAGGTTACCAAACATGTAGCCATTGCTAGCCAGTTAGATAGGGTCATTGCTGTCCAGTAAGGCATCATCACTGATGTGAGATATGCTGGTTAGGTAGCTAATGTTAAGAAAATGCGCAGCTTATTCAGCTGGAAGTTATCCAATGTTATTCAGTGTTTCCGAACATGAGCCACCAGTGATCCACCGCAATATATCCAAAATTAGCAGGCATTGGCCACCACCGGCCAGCACTTAGCCACCGATAGCCAACATTAGGCAAAGGTACCTGACACTTAGCCAAGGTTACTCAGCACTGGTCAACAGTTTGCCAACATTAGCCGTCATTTCAGAACCCTAGCCGACATTTGGTCAACCAGGGCTGCTTTCGCACTAACAAATACGGTACATGTAATGGCAAATATACCATGCCAGCTATGATATACCGTGTATATGGGTACCTGAATCATAGGACATCTTGTCATTTATGTTATCTATGTTATGACATGCACCACATGTGTTCCATGTCACTGACGTGACATTGACGCAGCGAGATGGCGTTCATCACTGCAAGTTCGTTTAAAGCATGCATCCATATCCTAGAATTAGCACTTCAATAAAACGGCCATGATGGCTTGACGATGTCTTGCACTACTGAGTAATGCTAGCAAGAAAGCTCAATCTGGTAAGAATCCATGGGAATAACTTGTTAAGTCGCAGTAAAGAACTAAAGAGTTTCGACCTTCTATCTGATGTGATGGGCAGTTTCTCGATATATCTACTATCGTGCATCAACCAGCATGATTGCAAGGGCATGTCTGTTCAGCGCTCGACCTTCTCTCTGGCTCCTCACCTTTAACTGCTGAACGTAATATACAGCAAGATATATCCAACCATAAAATTATATGATTGACTCTTGATGATCCTGTAAATGGCGCAAGGATTCCCAAATAGCGACAATTGCTGTCAAAGATTACAATACGGCAAAAGAGGAAACCATAATTGATTTTCCAAAAATTTCGCTAAATTACTTTCATAACCCGTATGATGCCCGCGACCTGTGGTTGAAATTGAAAAAAAAAAGAATTGACCTAGCTTTGCGAAGCAAAAGTTCACCTCTACCAAACTAAATAAACAAAGCAAGAAACCTCGCAGATAACGAGAAATATTATGCATTTTAAAAGGGAACAGTGAGGAATACGGAAGATAAAATATAATCCCATTATGGCTACTCCGTTTTCATGACAGCTAAAGGAAAGGTTTAGAAGCGCAAACGTTCAGTAAAACGTTAACTTAGAAAGGTAACTGCGTTAACCGAGTTTATGGTGAATTAGGCTCGGAGAGTCTGGCAGGATATGTCGAAGCCCGGAAGTGCTCCTAGGAAATTAGAAACTGCGAGGATTGTGGTTGAGGATACGTGAACTATCGCTAATCCATTTAACACACATTTTGAACTGGGCCTATCCAGAGTTTACGTCGTTAACATGGCCCCGTCATTGGCATAAATCGACGCCCCCCCCCCCTCCCCCCAATGCATCATATGTTAAAACAGAGCTCTCTGTTTTCTAAACTTACTACTGAAAATGGACGTGGAAACAAACTGGCAACTGTCAAACAAACTAGCAACTGGCAAACAAAGTGGAAACAAATCAAATAGTTTGCTCAAAGCAAGATAGCTGTTCCCACCCCTGTAAAACGTTTCGAGTGCATCACTTGCAACAGTAGTGCTTCCTGTGTACTGATTGTGCGGAAAGACGGTATCGGTTCACAAAGGCGGAAATAAGGCCTTTGTGGATGCAAACTGGCCGTTATACCTGATAAGCGAATCTTGCCACTTAATGGAACGATTAACAAATAGACCCGTAATGATTTTGAGTGCAGGATGACAGCCTATAACAGAAAAAGACGGCATGATTTCAGAGAAACGCTTTCAACATTTGCGCAACCTTTAGAAATTATACGCTTTACGGCTGTAGTAGTCGATTTAGGAACGCAAACCGATGCAATACCTTATAATTTTCGGAAGGTTCTTGACCGCTTTCTACATCATTAAGTTATGAATGTACAAAATTAAATCACCGGGAATTAACTCCATAGTGTTTTCGAGAACTGAATCTTATGTCATGGATCGATTTCGGTTTGCTTGCGGAAATAACGCCAGATCCGACCGTCTTGCTGCAGTGATCGTTCCGGGGAACAACACTTTTCCTAGGATACATAAACGATGCTTGCTCATGTACGGAACCAGGACCAAAGATACGGGTCTTCGCAGGTGGCTGTGTCACTGCACAGCTGTTTTGAACAGGCTATGAACAGACAAGTGTCAGTAACATGTTAGAGAAGGTTGCCACGGGACATAAAAAAAAATTTATCCAAGTTCACGAGAATAAAATTACGCGCGGTACTGTAACTCGTAAAAACTCTGAAAATTCACATACAAATGAATGACTCTTTCTGCGAAAGCCGTCAACTGAGTAGTTAACGTGGCATAAGAGAAAGAAAATTATGGAAACCAGGTCTAAGGAATGTACGCTGGCGCACGGGTATTCGGTTTTTTACGTAGAAAACGAGTGGGAGCTATTCCGTCCGTAAAATAAAATGCATACAAGACTCTGGTAGGGCCTTTCATGGAATAGAGTAGCATAGTTTCTAATCTTTACAATGAAGATTTAACTTGGACTTCGAAATGGTGCAGAGGAGAGCATTCAACTTGGTGTACACAAGTTATTCAAGAAAAAAAAATGACTATGCTCCTCACCGAAGGAGTTTTTGTTCTTTTTTTATGGACGTAAGCAGGGCTAATTTTCTTTTTTATCGGGGACACAGAAAGAGTAAACAGGACGGGACGTGCACTTCAACTAGGTTTATTGGAACTTATTCGCGTTACACTCGACATGAATGAAGATCTCCGAACGCATAACTATCAGTTAACCTAGTTAGAGCACAGGGACTGTCCTGTATAGTTCTTACGTGTCTGCGCTGAAAGAAATATTTAAGTTCCAAAAGAAGAAAGACATGCGTGACCACTGAACCCCACAAAGTGTTCTGCTAAGCATCCAAGTAGGCAGACGTGAAGTTGGCATCTGTGAAGTTTGTTCTTACGCTGCATAAGAACCGCGTAAAATTAGTCACGTCCATCTACTCGAGCCCTGCGGACATCCTAAATGTATTAGGGAAACATTTGTGGCTCTTAATGGACCGACATACCGGTGACACTATAGAGCGCTATAGACACTTTTGTGACACTATAGAGCGCTGGCGTTCCCTTCCACCTAGCAAGTTTTGCTCACAATGCGTGTAAGCATCGCTCTCGGCCCTCGATACGCCCAATAGATCCCTGTAGGAAGGAAAAATGCATTGCGTTCAGCGTAAATATGATTAATTATCTCTTTCTCTTCATGCGCGGGGTATGTGTAATTTTTTTTTTTTACGTGCTAAATATACCGGTTGCAGATTAACAGCACACATGTGGCGCCCTTGCTTGTGTATTGTTTCCATTTTTTACCAGCTGTTTCGTACACTTGATACGACCACACGACGTGTTTGGTGCGTCTCCGCTCTGTAAAGAAGCTACACAAGCACGGTTTTGCATTAGCACTCCTGCATGGCCTACTCTATTGGAAAATGAATGAATGAGTGAAAATGCTTTGAAATTCGCGCCGCAGTCAAATGATAAAGACAGACACGTTATGACATGAACGGCTCGCACCGTCTTCCGAAGGGATGCGATGCAGCCGCCGATGCTAAACCCATAAGAACAATCATTAGAAAGAAAACATCGAACAGTAAAAAGCGCACTATCTGAAAGCCTTCCCAGGCCAAGGCACTTGCCGCTGCCTTTAATCCTCAGCTGGGCGCACACCCCACGAACACGCACCTCGCTAGAACGCGTTTCGGCTGCCGCTGTTGTAGGGCACTAGTGGGCCGCGCGCACATGGCGCCGCACATGGTGTCATCGCGCCAACCTGGCTGTGCGCGTAGTTCTACACGTATTCATGCAGTGACGTCATGCTAGAGCTTCTGTGGTACTTGCCAAGCGCCAAAACGGAGACCGCTAGACAGACAGACAGACAGACAGACAGACAGACAGACAGACAGACAGATAGATAGATAGATAGATAGATAGATAGATAGATAGATAGATAGATAGATAGATAGATAGATAGATAGATAGATCTAAGTGCCTCTTACACGGCAACAAATGCTTCGCATTTAATATAGATATGTGCACTGACTGCAAAAGCAGGGCGCGTCTCAGCAGGACTCGTCTGTATCATCGTCAGTACCACTCCGACGTCCGCGTCGCAGGACATCAAGCGACACAATGATAGCGTCATAAAATGAAGTCATCACACCTTCATGCTTTCAGATTACCATGTCTACATTACCTCATATGCGAGGTCAGATACGATGTCATATGCCGAGGCCGTCCATTGGCCACATGACATTTGACAATATCTACCGTGAACGATACCAGGCTTTCCATCCGACGGAGAATTTGTAATGGCTTGGCTATAATAGTGTGTCTGAACAGGATAGCCAAAGCTTGGAGTTCGCTCTCACCCTGTGAGTTCACCAGTGTATATGAGTCTAATGTAAACCACTTGCGTACACAAGCTGTTTTATGGCGAAAGCCTTGGCAGGCCCATGCCTTGCGGGATGGGACCAGCCTGCGTCGTCCGACAGACAGGCGTCCGACTACCAAAGCCTCTAAACCCCCCTATCGTTTATGTCGTATATAGAGAAATGCGCGTAAATGTGTAGGAATGTATGACTAACAGGACTTATAGGTCACGATGTGAATAACGTGATGTGGTTTCCATTTACGTCACTGTGAAGGATAAAAAATTCCCTTCCCTCACAGCGTGCCGGTAATTGCTGGTCAAATTCACCCCGGAAGGTCAGAAAGATTGTTTGAAATTTTCAATTGTCTTTTTTTTTTGGACTATCCGCCATTCCAACTGAACGCTTGCCACCGCGCGGGCGCGGCTGGAAAGAGAATCCATTCCTTGAACACGTTCTCTGATTAGTGCGCAACGATGGGCTGATGTGTAGTCCTTTAATGTCGTCATGACTTGGCCACCAGCCCTAAAGAGAAGACAGTCACGTCAAATGACTTTTCGTTGTGCACCTAAATGAATGTCGTTGCGGTACAGAAAGGAAGCAACTCTTTGTTTTCTTACAGAAAAAGCCGATCCGAGACGAAGGGTGACATGGACAAGAAGGTTGCGCATTGGCAAAAAGAAAAAAAAAGAGAAAAGACGGGCACCATGTTTACTTGTGGCTTATATCTCCACGGCGAGTAGAACATTACCCTACGTGTCTTATTTTTAATGTTGCGCGTACCTGTGGATGAGTGAGTGTGCACTTTCGTTTCGGCAAGCGCTTCAATATACCATTTCGGATGTGCGCAGATTGGCTGTCTTCCTACTCTTATGCGCCCACGGCGCTATTTATGCCCGAATTAGGCGGCAAGAATATTCTCAGTGACGCACTATTCTAGACATGCAACCTGATAATGCGGGAAGTAGATCGATGGTAAACCGACGTGCATGTTATGCCGGTCCCAAGTCTATGGTGCAGGTGAAAAATGTATTCTCATTCAACAAGGCGCATTGGCTGTTCATCTAAAGGCAAATTACTGCTACTACTAGTGCATCTACTCAGAACAACTGGCTACTGCCCACATATCCTTGGTCAAAGAACGCGATATGAACCACATGCCATTTTATTATCGTTAACCGTGAGCTAAACAGCAGTGAAGTCAAGTTATTGGTATCACGAGCTACCAGGCTTGTTTGGCTCACATTAATACCCATCCTTGTCAATTTGGTGCATACCAATTAAACGAGACGCGACTTTTGATACCAGCGACAGCGAGACATCACCGGTGCGATGGATTATCCCCTTCAGAATCTCGTAAGCTAGACTCGATGAGTTTTTGCTGCTCTACGCATGTTTTCTGTATTATATCAAATCGAAACGAACTATCACTCATAGCACATGAACATTCCGCAATCATGAAATCAGTCGATGCTATTTATGCCTCACACGGCGTATTCGGTGCCCTCGCTGACATCACTTGTTGAAAGAAGAACGAGCGCTTTCCAGCTGTGTCTGAACCCAAATTGCGAATTCCCTTGCCAGTACGGTACAGTAATACTTGGCTCACATCTTCACAGTGACCTCCACGGCTCATCGGATCCATCTTCTGACTATGTTGAAAAACTGTAGCAGGGCAGATTTAAGCCGCCTCTACCGTATCTATCTGTCTCGTTCACTTGGTATATACCTAAATTGGTAGGGCGTATGATGAACATGAGTACTTGGCCTTTACATCAGTAAAATCATATATACTTATCGTGCGTGACACGATTAACGATACCATGATCAAGTGTGGCCCGTGCCCGCAATATTCGGCCAAAAATTAGCGGATATGCGGCACAGATGATTGAATGTTAACATTCAATCGTCCACCAATGCCACGTCCACCAATGCCAACCAAATTAGAGGATGAAAATTGGATGAGAACACACTTATTACACAAAAAGATACCATTTGTTGCAAGTGCAACTGAAATACATGCATAACAAGCAGACACAACCAAATGCGCTGTCGTGAGCCAAGGTAACCTACCACGGAGCAGGGGTTTATGAATCGAACCCGGTACCTCGAGGTGCCAAGCAAGCAGACTACTACGCGTCCATGGTCAACGCGGTACACATCGTAAGTACACTTGTTGCGACAGCAGTAGTTGGGGAGGTCCTTGTATAGCATAAAATGCGGTAGTAGAGCGCGGGCATTGCTTTTTATGTCAGTGTAAAAGCAATACGTATGTACCCTTGCCACTCGGCAAGCTTTTGCCATGGCTTTCTTCGACGGCGTAGAAATGCCCGAGCAAGCGGCACTTACATTGATTGTGGTGATTGATTGTGGTTCGGTTAGGAAAGGACGCTAATTTCTGCAGCCCATGTAGGGAGCACGGCTAAGCGTCCGTGGGGGTGGGGGAAAGGGAGTGCAAGAGATAGGGAGGAGAGAAAGGCCGTAGTGAAGGGCTCCGGAAATTTAGACCACCTGGGGTTCTTTAACGTGCACTGACAGCGCACAGTACACGGGCCTCTGGCATTTTCGCCTCCATCGAAAATGCGACCGCCGCGGCCGGGATCGAACCCGCGTATTTTGGGTGGCAGCCGAGTACCGTAACCACTACACCACCGCGGCGAACCAACACTACGTCGTACCATGACCTACGCTGGCGACGTGCCTGGTATAGAGTTATACACACAAGTGCTCATTTTGCATAAAGACTTTGATCATGCTCGTAATAGAATGCGAAAAAGAAATTCAAAGGTACTCTGGAACACATTATGGGAGTGTCGAGGGACTAAAAACTGTAATCGGGATGCAGCCTCTAGCGATCGCCTCCGTGCGCGCTGGTAAGCTGTGTTGCTCAGCTCGGTCCTTGCAGATAAACTTTGGGCTCTCCAGCGGACCGAGGAAGCCGCCAGGGCTCAAAAACCCCTGGCCGCTACTAAGCGGGACCTTTTGCCCGTCCCACCAATCACAGGACATTTTAGTAAAGTTCTTTGACTGCCTAACTAGGCAATTGTTTCGGTGACTGCTTTGACATCAACTTCCACAATTTAATTGTGGGATCTGCCTCATTTTTAGCGAGTTAAGAAATTACGTCATAGAATTTCGTACAAAAATTACTAAAGAAGATCATACCTTTGCGATCGTTCAGCTCTCTGGGAAGGGTCCCATGTTGTCTTTGTGCTCGTGACGTAAGACTTAGCGGTGGCTTCGTTTATTATTGTTTTCGATCTTCGTTGACTTAACTGTATTTACCTAATTTTTCCTCTCACGAAGAAGGGAGCAGCTGGACCCATACCTAGTATCCGTATATCTATTTCATTACCGTTATAATCTGACATGTATTGTTTGTTTTGGGGCAGAATTTATTCGGAGTGTTATTGCTCACAAATTTGAGCAATATTTGTTTCGCATAACTGGCCTACAATTTCTTGCGTTCCCTTTTAGTCGAGTGACACTGGACCAATGCTGTTGCATTAAAAGGCTAATATTTATGCTTTGTAGCAGGCTTGTTCATGATGAGAATATTTACTCGATGCATTTCCGGCGCTTAACGGAATAAAAAAAAAACAGAAAAAGAGGGACATCGTGGACGAAGAAGCACAGAGAAATTGTTTTTCCCTTTCCTTACCCACTGGAAATGCACTGAAAATGGGCATACCATCTAGCCCATAATTCACCACACTGAGGAGACAAGGGATAGCCGGCGCCTTATTTGTCCGTGAAGACCTCTTAACATCATGTCAATAAAAAAAATTACACCATCTCCCCGAAGGGGACAATGGGGTGATTTAGGAGCCGAGGGAGTTTCAACGGGTGCATATAACGGCGGTGTTTACAGGTTTGCAGTGTTGTTGCTTCTATCGCACATCACCACCAACTTCTTTCATCGAAGAAGGAGGGGATACTACTGAAGCGAACCGCGCACGCGCTCTCTACCCGCTTTATTTATTGCAGGAGCTGTTGGAGAGAGGAAGGGGCAGGAGAGTCGCGCATGCATAGTGTGAGTGCGGACGGACGCCGCGCGCGCGCGCTCTCTACCCGCTTTATTTATTGCAGCAGCTGTTGGAGAGGGGGAAGGGAGAGGAGAGTCGCGCATGCGTAGTGTGAGTGCGGACGTCAGTTGACGCGTGACATACCCGCGAGCAAGAGATGCTCCGCCTCTGAAAAAGAGCCCACGGTTACTTTCCGGGGCTTTACTTTCCAAAACCAGCTATGATTATGAGAGAAGCCGTAGCGGGTGGCTCCGGAAAATTGACGCCCTTGGGTTCTTTAACGTGTACTGACATCGCACGGTATACGGGTCTGAACATTTCGCCTCCATGAAAATGCAGCAGCCGCGGTCGGGATTCGATCCCGTGACCACCGTCGAATCAGTAGAAGAGTACCATACCTACTAGACCACCGTGGTGGTGCCTTGAATCACGTCGAGAACTACAATTCGTATTGCATGCTTCGGGAGCTATCTGATCCCTTAGACGCCACGCTGACTAGGCTTCCAGGCGCTGTACTATCACGCCTCTGGGGTGTCAAACACAGAATAATTAATTAATTAATTATTAAATATATAAACATACTTCGGCACTGCCTTCGTAACATTATGACACAGAAAAGCACGCACTGATGTTCGCGTACTGACGTATTCATGCTCGTCATACACTTATGTCATACCAGGACATTTATGGTACATGCGAAGTCAATGAAGCCACCGGGTAAGCTAACGCGGATAGCAGGTACTCCTAATCGTGCACGAAACACGGACATCCAATACGGTACAAGCAGATGCACCCACGCATAGCGCTCGTTAGGCGACTTCAAACGTAGTTTCTTGCGCAGCTGCTCTGTCTAATTTAGCTGTTTTGATTCAAGAGGAACTGAACGAAACTGCTTTTTCTCTATGACATTTACAAGGGCTTTCAAGAACACTTTCAAAAACCGCACAGGCATACATGCCATGCTCTAAAGTAAGCAAGCAAGCAATTACCGATTCATCGAGTCCATAACGGTGCAATTTGCTATTCACTGCGCTGCACTGTGTGTTTCGCATCCATCTCAATTCAATCCCCCTGTATTACTTCACGCATGGAGTTGTGCGTCGTTACAGACACATCCACAGATTTACCTGGAAGCTGCCTAGTGAATGTCCTGCATTAACTTTTTTCTTTTCTGAACGATATTCTCCAAACGGCACCCGCGATTTCCGATGGCTAGAGTTAATATATCATCCGCTCGAGAGGTAAGTGTCCTAGTCGTGCAAGAGAACTCTATCACCGATTACGAAAATTGGCCTTGTGTGAGGTCCGTTAATGTTATCTATTCCATGCGTGTATTGTGGGCGCAGGTCGTAACACTGTACTATTCGAAGCAAAAAATGACAAAGGTACACATTGAAAGCGGTAGTTATAATAAAAGGTTCGTTCATAATGCTTTTAGTGGATATAAACCAAGCAAAGAAAGTTTCACCGAGTCAGATCGTGTTCCGGAATGTATAGTGATTACGAGTTCAGTGAGTGCCAGGATATCCAAAAGAAATGTTCTGTGGCAACTGTATAGTGACACACTTTTTCGTTTTTGTACAAAAATGATTGCTATGCATACATAGCAATCATTTGAGCGCATTGAACGTTGTAAGCTCGAGGCATGGCCTGATAGATGTTCTATGCATGTTCTCTGAAGTAAAGAACGATTGAAGAAGGGCTACTGTTTTCTTTCTTTTCTTATTCAATTGCCTTGAAACCGTCTAACCAGAACGTCAGGGTGCTAACGCGAAGAAACCAGCCCCTCTTTTCGAGTCAACTGAAACATAGACCTTCAAAAGGAAATGAAGGTTATTCCTTTGCTCGCCAATAATGAATATATCACAAGCATTTTGACATCCTAGAAATTTGGTACGAGAGAAGCAGTACTACTATATGGGACTTCTGAGGTCCGCTGGCTCATACAAATGGCGCCTTCTCGAATAGGTGACCTGCAGCGGAATCGGCGACTATCTTGGCCGTAAGTCGAGAATGCAAACTAAGCCGCGGAACGCAGGGAGAAGTTGAGGTCGTCTATTTGTCGAAGGGCAGCACGCGTCATTCCTTAGGACAGTGCTGAGTGGCGACTGTCAACACAGAAGTTCCGAGAGTTCTTCATTAGGATGACAAAAGCTACGCAAGGAGCAAGCCTCTTCTCGGTCACTCGTACGTTTCTCCGAACTGTTTGGGAATTATTCTTTCTGAGAAAGAGAAACTGAGTGTACTTCATGTCAAATTCGAGTTGCCTTCTATGTATCGATCCGTTGCTGCATCGGAGGCACGAGTGGTTCCGAATTGCCGTTGGTGATGGGTAAACGCGAACTAGACCTTAATGAATCAGCACCCCCTCCCACCCCTCCCCTGTTCTCCGCAAAAAACACTTACTAAATTAGTGCCTCGCTCACAATCTACAAGCCTAGAAAGTAACCAGGGCATTAGATACGGTGGAATTTATTCTTGGTAGTTGACATTCGAACATTAGGAAGACCGTAAATTGCTTTCTTACCACAGTGAATGCGCCACAGTTCATCAAATTACTAACCTTCTTTCATCTAGTTCCCCGGTACACTACTGTTATCGTGGTCTCTAACAAGTGTGTGAACGCGGTAATATATACTAACTAAAGCGAATTGATAGGTATTACTAATCACAAGCATGATTTCTATAATATGCAGTATGCGGATGTTACATCTTTAGTTTCTTTTTGGTCTGCAGCTTCTTGCCTAGTTGCCTGGCCCCTCACCCGTATAACCGTAGGCAAGCGAAATTCGGCTTATCGTTCCACAGCGCAGTTTTGACGCCGATCTTCGTCGGGTAGTCGTCTCGCTCGTGCAAATGAAGCAACATGAACGAAAAACAACCCCGGCCGAGCTTCCCAGTTCGGTCACATCACGCACTTATAGGGCGCATCAAGTTCGCGGTGGAACAACATTCCTGCATTCCCCGGCTGCTTCATGCCCAATATTAGGGCTGCCATGTCCCTAACCACTCCTCCGCGCGCATTACCAGTGGTTCGATCCGTGTAGGAGGACTCCTTGAGGACTCCCGTTGCAACACAAATAACGAGGCGCCAATGCCAGCGCTGATGGCTAGACGGGCGCCCACTTCGAGGCAATGTTTAGTTGTCGTTTTATGCTTATCCAACCGAGGCGAGGCCTGACCGATCGGGAGGACATGCACGCAGAGTCACGCTGCCTCTCGAGGCACTCAGATTTGTCGGTAACACGACAGGCCAATGACACGATGGGAAGGTGTGTGACGCAAACATCAGCACGAGGCTGCTTGGACACTCCAAGAAGAGTGAAAACGCAGAGCGACGTTCTCCTACGCGAACATTTGATCAGAGGAACACGTCGCAATTGAGGACCGAGGAGACGCTCTCTAGGCTTCGTGAAGTGTGTGACAGAGAAAAGTTCCTACGCAAACGAACGGCACATGCTCGGCGATACGAGTACCAGAAGCAGCGATAGGCCTCGAGGATCAAAGATGATACGGCATATCAATTTGGGCACCACAGCAAACCTATTGCGCCTCTTCACTTATGTAAACTCAAATATTTGGACTCTCACCGTCTGGAGCCGCAGAAAAACTGGAGCTACCAAGCACTGTGTCGTTTTGGTGCTTCTTGCTTTGCTGTTACAATTGTCTTCTGTCACTTATATCACTTGTATGAACTGAAACATTTGACTTGGACTGTGAGTCAACTTTACCTTTCATAGTTTAAGCGAGCATAGCTGTTTACCCAGAGTAAGCCCTATATTTTACCACTACTCGCCCGAAATTACGTGTAAAGTGTATGAAAGCCCGCGCATACTGCTTGTCAAATGCAAGTTCTGTGTGACAGATAACATTAAAAAACTGCCAGACAAATATAGCACGACCTCTGAATGGAGTTTGCAGTACAGAAGAAAAAGTGCATCACATGGAGTCGATGGCACGCGGCACACGTTTTTAGCGGAATGAATATATTTGCCACGTGGCGTGTTTTAGAAGTCATATTGAGGGTCCTTCTCAGTTTGTCCAGGCATTTGAGGGTAAGTAAGTTTTGCTCCATCTCATCTCGAGTGTATCAACTTACACAAACAAGGCGATGCAATCAGAATATGGCCCTTCAACAAAACAGCCCGTCACTTTGACCAGAGGGGCAATTATTTTTCGAACAGGGCGTCTTCCTGGCCCGTTTCCCTCTACATTTTTAACCATAACGTACGATTCTGTACTATTTTATGTGCGATTGTTGAGAAGCAGCACAGCACACGCCTGTTCAGGTGTCTCTATGGTCACTCGCCTTGTGTTGTACAAGATGTAACACATGGTCATGATTCTTACGACAGAAAACTGTTGTAAGTTCACGCATAGTGCGTGCGTGTGTTCCTTTCCTGTGTCCGTGTTGGTTGAGCGCCGCATATGGTGTATACGTAAGGCATAGCAACAGGTCCAAATGGCAGCCTTAGCGAAGTACGATATCGTTTACTCACCGAAAAAAATGAACATCGGGAGATGTACAAAAAAAAGTAAACAGGCCATGAGGTACGGTGCGAGGATGAAAGATGGCCTCCCAAAAGCACTAGCAATGCGTCTGGCCTTTGTTGGAGGAGATGGATGTGCTGAAGTTGAAGCTGCCGCGAGAGAGTGTGAGCTACAAAACTGTAATCTTTAGCACGCAGACAGGGATTTCTG
>JABSTT010004484.1:0-20824 GCA_013339685.2 Hyalomma asiaticum
GAAATTTGCAAGCTTGTTAAAGGGTGTACTGGCACCAATGCCGAACCAAGAGGCACTCGTGCCAATGTGGTTCGAGGATGTAGAGGCAACGCTCGATTCATATGACGTTCCGGCAGAGTGGTGGGCCGGGCTTGTTTTGCCACAGTTGAGCGAAAGGGCCCGAGACTGCTGTGCAGGCTAAAGGCGGAAGAGCGGAAACTTTACTCCAAGCTTAAGTCGAGCATTTTGGATCGTCTCAGGCTTACGGCAGCGGAGTACAAGAGGCTGTTTATGGGTCACGAAAGGGAGAAAAGGAATCGTGGGATCAGTTCGCTGTGCGTCTTGAAAATTATTTTGACTACTATGCCCAGAGCTCGAAGGTACGCACATTTCGAGGAACTCAAGCAGCTAGCCGTGACCGGATCGCTTGAAGAATGTTTGAGCCCGGAGGCGAGAGCGCATGGTCGTTCTTAATAAACAGGAGGCGTTTTTGTCGCCCAGCGCCGTGGTTAAGCTGGTGGAGAGCTTTGAGGAGAGCGAAAAGTGCAGGCCTGCGCAAAAGAGGGCGAGTGCTGAGGACAGGCAAAATAAATCTGAACATCGGGAGATGCCTATGCGGGTGTTCGGTGGAACAAACGATGTTTTGAATGCAAGGGGAACTGATCACCTAGCGAAGGAGTGCCCAATAAACGCTCAGTTGTAAGGAAAGGCACTAGGCAAGTGGCGAGTCAAGAAGACAAAAGAGTGGTTGCGAAAGTTACGGCATCCGCATTCGGGTCAGACGTGGCAAGGACAGACGGGTTGGGGCTATATAAGCAGAAGCAACCTATACTGACCACCGGTAATGCTTAAAAGCTCAGGTCAATCATTCGATGCAGTGATAGATTCGGGAGCAGAAGTAAGCGTTATTTTAAAGGCGGTAGTGCCGAAGTTACGATGGTACGGGCTCACAGATAAAGCTGACGGGAGCATTCGGGCAACAGTAACGTCTGAGTTAGCTTACGTGCCATTGATAGCGACGGGAAGGAAGCCCCTACGTGGCACCCGACGCGGTTCAGGCAGCCGTGCTTTGCGCACTCACGGATGAGCTACTCGAGGGCACCGACGCACTGATCACACCTAACGATCACGCGCAACTTCTAGAGGAAAGAGTAAAAATTGACGAGTTGTGTGATGAGCGCTCCATGATTAAAGAGACCGAAGCAGTGGCTGAGCTGTCAGAAGAGACAGGCGAGGAGCAACAGGTGACTGCGTGTAGTGTAATAACGGAGAACGTCAGCGAGGGTTCCGAGCCAGTTAAAAGCGCACGACAGGAGTGTCGTGAGGCTCAGGAGACAGACCTGACCTTGCGGGATGCTTGGGCGCAAGCAAAGGCCGGAACGCATGGCATGCTCGTTCAGGACGAGTTATTGCACCACCAGGCACATATCGCGGGTCGCATGTACAGGCAGCTAGTGCTACCGTCGGATAGGCAAAAAGAAGTGCCTGAAATGGCTCACGGTTCATCGCGAGCGGGTCATTTAGAAAAGCGGAAAACGCTACAGCGGACAGAAGCTCATTTTACTGGCCGCAGGTGTCCCGAGACGTAAAGGAGGACTGTAGACCGTGTAACGAATGCAGGTGAAATCGCTGCAGAGCTTCGAACTAGTTTAGCTGCAGCAAGTGAGGAAGTCGCTAGAGAAAGCCAAGCCACTCAGAGGGAGTATGTGCAGCGGTATGACTTGAGGCCCCCAGATCCGGGAAAGGAATTTATTCTCGCCACAGACATGCGATTACTCCATTGGCGCGTGCTTGACACAACAGGACGTTGAGAGCAAAGAGAGCCCTGTTGCCCATCTGAGCAGAAAGCTCGGCCCGGCCCAGACACGACGGGCCATAGTAGAAAGGGAAGCTTATGCGGTCATTTTGGCACGGGGAAAGTTGGTGGCATGGTTGTTCGGGGCTAGAGTCAGGATAAATTCTGATCACAATCAGCTGAAATTCCTCACTCTGACCACTCCGCAAAGCGCGAGGCTGACACGCTGGGCGTTGGCGCTACAGAAGTATAACATGGTGGTTGCGCACAAAATGGGACTTCTAAACACTAAGGCTGACGCAATGTCGCGGTTGGTGACTTCCAACGATGAGACACAAGGGGAAACCACGGCAAGCGGGGCTTGTATGCTTTGTCAGTGCATGCGCGTGGCGGGGTCGATGAGGTACGGGCCACAGACAGTGCTCCGCTCTTCAAGCCTGTGGACAGCTGTGATTGTGTGTGTGTATGTGTGTTGCATGCCAGAATGCAGTGCAACACAGTTGGAGGGGAGGTGTTGGGATCAAGAGCGAAGCACCCACCCGAGGACTCCCTACTGTCACCCCTCTACGGACACCACCTGCCTTCCCCCCTGTGGCGGCCAGAACTGAACAAAGAGGGCGTGACGGCCGATTTCTCCTGTGGAGATCTGCGGCCAGCGGACAATGCACCGTGGTCTGGGAACCAAGCCACGTGCAGCATCACGGGGAATCCCCAACGCGGGTTCCGTGAACTGACGGGTACGTCGGCTCAGCCCTGGGACCCCAGCTCGGAGCTTGATCCCACGACTGGCCGGCGCCAGTCTTCGAGAGAGAGGAGAGAGAGAGGCGCACCGGCGATCGATGTGGGAGAGGCGGGTGCAGATGAAGGCATTGGGTGAAGGGGCGTGAGGATGTACATCTCAACGGCAGCCAACCAGAAGTTGAGAGAGAAGGACATTTTCCGATTCTGATTGGACTGCGAAAGTTTTTGTTCGAGAAGTGTTTGTTCGGAAGTCGTTGCAGTATCTGTAAATAAACCCGCTGAATTGTATTGTAAGAAGGTTGTTCACTAAACGTTGTTTTTAACAACAAGATGTCGGAGCCGTCGTTCCCTCAAGGTGCCAGCAGGTGAAGGAGCCCGCCTTGAATCCCCTGGTCGGCTGCTTGTCAACCGTTTCGGTGACAGCAGGATGAGCGGGCGAACAACAACGGGAGGAAGAAGTTAACTGTGATGCATTTGCGACGTAGGCGAAAAAGGCTCGTAAGTGGATTCACAAGGCGAAAATTGTCCCACAAAACAGCGTAGGTAAGCGGAAATCCCAAGAGTGGTCCCGAGCACTCTTACGAGCAACATGGTGGCGTTGGAACGGGCAACCGCGGCGGGTATTTGGGTGCCGTAAATGATATTAAAAAAATTATGGCAATGTAAGCTGGCTGATGATTGCCGCGTATGTACAAGGCTCACAGCCTTGAGGTTGCTGTTGCAGTTCTCCCTTACGCATTGGACAATCTTGCCACTAGCACTTGTCCAGTAAGCTTGGCATTGGAGTTATTAGAGGTGCCTATTGGGTATTTGCAGCAAAAAAACTTAGGGATGCTAATGCTTGTGATTGGATGAAAAATGATGAGTTGCGTGAATGGTCCTTGATGCCACAATCGGTGCGGTGTATGGCTGATATTTTTTAGCTTGTTTTGCTGCGTCATGCCTCTCCCAATAAGGCGTACAAGCTGTGTTACCATTGCAGCATTGGTAGCACATGTACCACCATAAGGTAACGGACAAAATCCTGTCGCACGCTATTGGAAAGCAAGTTCGACAGTAGGCTCAAGTCAGCCATTCACGAACTCATTATGTCGTTTACGGCTTCTCTAGCTGGAGTGGTCTTTATTATTTCCCAATAGACACGCTCACCAAAATGCAGCTTCCGCTGTACACTATAGGCTGATTTACTGAAAACATATTGCTTCAACATATCCGCACATACAAGATGTGTGTGATTTTGCGCATAAACTAAGAAATAAATTGAGTTTAATAGACATTCACTGTCTGTAAAAGAAAACGGAAAAGTTTCGCTGTGGCAAATACTTAGGACGGAATGCATGCGCCTAAAATGCATGCGAAAGCCTATGTTAATGCAGTGTAATATCACTTCGACTGCACTCGCGCCTTTGACAATTTTTTTTAACTGCACGTGAGAGTCTCAGCAAAAGGCCGCTTCATCCCCTGAGGTGCGTATTGTGGCTGTAATGTTAACCTAATCGAAGTTATCGCGTAGTGATATGTCGTGCATCACAACCAAGCCTACGCCAGGCATCCTAAATATCGTAGCAGACGACGAGAGCAGACGACGGTTTGATCGAGAGGCCAAGCATGTGACGCGTTAGAACGGGGTACTCTCTATAGCAGACCATTTTATGTCGTTACTAAAATGATGTTACAGACTTCTTTCATCGCGCATTTCTGTGGTGGTCGTCACATTATCCCCCTCGCACATAAGAGAATTTTTCATATCACCGTAAAGAACGCGTAAGTTTTTTGTAAGAGCTCTCTTAAGGCGAAAGGAACATCATGGCGACGTAAACATAGTGTGTGGGCGTTGTTTCGTGGTAACGTTTCTTGCTTGAGCTCCTTTACGATTTCAGGGAATGTGTTGTTAATGCAGTCACTTTTTCGGTGCGTGGAAGTTTTGTGAAAACCATCGCCAGTGTCTCCATTTGAGCGGTGAACCGTGTTGAAGCCTTTGTGCTCGTGAACGGGGAACCGCAGCCAGTGTGCCGCCGTGAACTCACATATAGGAGGCCTGCATTGTGTGTTTGAAGACCGGTCTGTTCGTTCGCCTTGTTTGTGGTCGTTTGTTTTTTGACGTACACCGTTTCGCATCGACTGTGCATGTGCGCATTACTTCTAGGATAACTCGGTGTTTGGAAAGAAACGACCTAGGCGTGTGCGTAGGTGCTGTGTTGACACTTCGAAGTCTTTTGAAGAGGCAGAGACCATGTGGAAGCAGTGCAACAGGTAACATAATTGGTGACTACGCTACGCTTTGCCTTTGTGCCCTTCCACACCGTCTCTTTGCTTGCGTTAGCGGCTAATGTGCGGAATCTGAAGCCACACACCGATAAGTTCTGCTGTGCATTTTTTATTTTATTTAGTTTATTGATAATGTTATCGTAGAGACCAAAGCAGGAGTTTCTATATTGGGCACAAATGCAGTTGTTAATAAAAATGCGAAGAGATTGTATTTTCTTTCAAAGAACCTAAAAAAAAACTCCCATAAAAATTCAGAAAGAGAACGTAATGAAATAAGTGCACAAGACGCGATTTTACGACACACATTTCAACTTGCTCAGCAGAACACTCGTCAACAAGAAAATGCATTCGCATATATAAATTGTTATTCCGACACTAGTAAAAGGCATTAAGTACAGTCGGTAAAAATCGCACATCAATGCCCTTTCAAGTATTTTAACATCATTGAACGTTGCAACGTCATGCGGTAACCTGCTACACGCATCGATAACCTACACAATAAAGAAGTTTTCGAAAGAATGTGTGTTGGTGTCTCAATGGCTCTACGTAATGTCTGTGGCGAGTGCGCTAAAGTGATGTGTCAATAATTAACGTTCTGGCTATTTCAGCTTCATATTTCCCATGCAATATCTGGAAAGAAAACATTCAGGCTGTTGAAGCTCATTCTTTGCTGCACATTAGGAATTGGTGCTAGCGTTTTCAACGCCGTTACCGACTGCGTTCGTTGGAATGAGTTAAAAACAAATCGTAAAGCCTTATTTTGAACGCGTTCACATTAAGCAATGTTTCTGCGTGTGTGTGGTTTCCATATCGGACATGCCTATTCCAGCAATGGCGAAATTGTAGTATTATATGCTAGAAGGCTTACCTCAGTTATCGCATCACTTAGGTACGACGAAGCATTTACGGTTTATTTTGTGACACTGTAAAAAGCGCAACCATTCCGGTGGCGGAAAAATTCGGCTGCCGCGTGCGCTTTCGACATGGTGATGGCTAAACAGCAATCGGATATGTCAGAGGCGTCTGAAGTTCACGCACGCGTGGAAAATTTCGTTTCGGCAATTCAGGCGCTTACAATAGTAGTTTGCCAACGCAGCTCTCACGTCGCTGATTATATACGCTCTTTCCCTCTTAAGGAGCCTAGCACTGAATGTCCGGCGTAAGGTAATAAAAAAAGTAAATGAAATTGTGTAATGAAAGGAAGCTATGAAAGGCTCTTCCTGCCCGTGCGCAAAAAAAAAAGAAAAGAAACCTGGGTGTGTCTCGCTTTTGATGACTTCTGGGGCTTAACGACCCAAAACAAATCTAGGATTATCAGAGACGCTGCAGTGGAGGTCTCCGGAAATTTTGACCACCTAGGGCTCCTTAACGTGCACTGACATCGCACAGCACACTGGCCTCAACATTTCGCCTCCATCTAAATGCAGCCGCCGCGTCCGGGATTCGATCCCGCTACCCTCGGATCAGCAGCCGAGTACCATATCCACTAGGGCACCGTGGCGGGGCTTACGACTTCTTTTTGTTACTTCTTAACTGCATACGCCGTCATTTACAAAAGCAGCACTTACTAACCTATTAATGATACAAAGAATACCTAAATTACGGAATTTGCTCAGTGCGTCAAGAGAACACTGGTATTATTCAAAAATCTGATGACTAATTTATTCATTAATTTATTTATAATCATATGTATCTTTCGGTATATCGGATTTATTGAAATTCATCCATGACTTCAATTTGATTCATCACGTGGAGGATGCATTTCTGGAACTTGTTTATAAAGCCGTGTAGCTTTTATATGGCCTCAAAACCTGAATAGATGTTTTTTCTATGATTTTTTTGGCGAAACAACAATCTACATCGATCTGCAAGACATTATCATGCAAATAAATGTACTGCGTCCTAACGACCCCAATCAGTTGTGAGGCAGTGCATATTCATCAAAATGCATCTGAAAGAGCAGTCAAAGGAGCAAACCTTGCTTGGCATCTGCCGACCTTTAATGTTTTACCTTAATTGCGGATTCATGATTCCGGTGCTGTTGTTCGGCGGCACCTGCCGGTGTCACCAAAAGTGTCATTCTTTTTTTTCTTCTTCTTTGAGCTACCGTCTTTGATAAAACGCTAGCGCACGGGTTCACGCTGACCACGCGGGTGCGTCTGCTGTAGCGCGACATGCATAGTCACCGTACCTGACGCCCGGAACAGGAAGATGTGGTGCAGCGAGGAGCGATTCGCGATTATAGCATAAACTCGACACCAGATGCTGTGATTGCTGTGAGGTTTTCATGTGACCGCACATCTTTCTTTTGTTGCCGTTCCGTCTGCTTTCACGTTTCCTCCTTGCCCTCAATAGTGCCCAATAGGTTAAATGCGCACCATTCCTATCTCATGCCTCGTCGTTAAGAGATTTCGTAGCTAAGAATATCGTCCGTAAGAGAAAGCCTTGTACATCCGGCCCAAGATATTGCCACGTGCAGGAATAGAGTGCTCACTAGCAAGAACGGTGAAAGAATGTATTTACAGATTATACAGGCAGCGGCCGTTGCAGCCAAGACGGAGGAACAGCAGCAAAAGCCAGCAACAACACGAGCGGTCCCCCCAGTCGTCGTCTTCGTCACTTATCTGCGCACACTGCCACGTGGAGGATGGCGCCCTTTCGCCGAGCAGGAATGCTTCGTAACATACAACCCCCGGCGGTCGGAGCGCCGTCCCGGCGCTCAAGCTAAAGCGGTGTCGTGGCCAGAGAAGTACGTACGGCTTAAGGCGGGAAACGTGTACAACATCACTGCCTGCTACGGAAGACGATGAGGTACTGTCCAACGGCGCGATCTATGTGACTTCCGTGAGTTGGCGGAGAACTTTGTATGGTCTGGAATAACGAGAAAGAAGCTTCGATGACAGGCCGACGTGGCGTGAAGGCGTCCACAGGAGGCCCAAAGAGCCGGGAGAGTAGGGAACTTCTCTGTGGCGGGTACCGTACCGGGCCTTCTGGGACAGCTGCGAGAGAGAAAGACGATTCCGTGCCATGTGGCGGGCTGTTTGAGCCCGAGCAGCGACATCGCGAGCATACTCCGTGTTCCTCTCGGGAGCTGGCGGCAACAGTCTCAAAGGGTAGCGTTGGATGACGGCCAAACAAGAGATAGAAGGGAGAGAAGCCAGGTGTATCATGGCGTGACAAGTTGTACGAGAACTTCACATAAGGTAAAGTGCTATCCCAGTCGCGGTGGTCTGCGGAAACATACATAGATAGCATTGTTGTAAGGGTGCGATTGAGACGCTCCGATAGTCCATTCGTTTGCGGATGGTAGGCAGTGGTCAGCTTGTGACGCGTAGAACAGGAACGAAAAATGTCGTCGACGACTTTTCAAAGAAAGGCACGACCACGGTCGGTCAGGAGCTGTCGCGGGGCGCCATGATTACAGGATAGCGTCGTGAAGCAGGAAGTCGGCGACGTCTGTGGCACAACTTGTAGGTAGGGCCCGCGTTATAGCATACCGGGTCACGTAGTCTGTGGCGACGGCAATCCACTTGTTGCCCATTTGTGAAGGTGGAAATGGTCCAATGAGGTCGAGTCCGACGCGGTAGAATGGGACAGTTGGAATGTCTATAGGCTGGAGTGGGCCGGCTGGTAACAATGACGGTTGCTTGCGGCGTTGACAGGATTCGCAAGCAGCAACGTATCGGCGCACACAACGGAGAAGGCCTGGCCAGAAGAAACGGCGCCGTACGCGATGGTACGTGCGAGTGGCGCCGAGGTATCCCTTGGTGGGTGCGTCGTGTAGTTGTTCAAGGACCGTGGAACGAAGTGCGTCAGGAGCAACAAGTAGAAGCTCTGGGCCATCGGAGCTGGTGTTGCGTCTGTACAGAATCCCATCGTGAAGCACGAATAAACGAAGCGAGGGGTCACGGTGTTGAGAGCGCAGGCGATGGATAATGGACCGCAAACGTGCATCAGCGAGTTGTTCGCTGCGTATATCGGCGAAGCCTGATATGTACAGGACACAGGTGTCGGAATCATGTGCTTCCGAGTCTGGGGAATCCACGGGATGACGAGATAGGAAGTCAGCATCCTGGTGGATGTGGCCAGACCTGTAAATGACGTCAAAGCTGTATTCTTGCAACTTCAAGGCCCAACGACCAAGTCGGCCAGTAGGATCTTTTAGGGAGGACAACCAGCATAGTGCATGGTTGTCCATAATGACCGAAAAGGTACGCCCAAACAAATACGGTCGGAATTTTCCAATTGCCCATACTAAGGCGAGGCATTCGCGCTCGGTGATTGAAAACTTGCGTTCTGATGAGGAGAGGAGGCAGCTGTCATAAGCGATTACACGATTTTGATAGCCCTGCAGCTGGGCGAGAACAGCGCCGATGACATGGCCGCTTGCGTCGGTGCGAACTTCTGTGGGAGCCGAGGCATCAAAGTGCGCCAGGACTGGTGGTGAGGTAAGCAATTTGATGAGGGCGCGAAACGCTTCATCCTGTTCAGGTCCCCAAGAAATTGATACGTCCTTCTTCAGGAGGTACGTGAGCGGACGGGCAATATCGGCGAAGTTCCTGACGAAGCGGCGGAAATAAGAACACAGGCCGACAAAGATTCAAACATCTTTGGTGGACTTTGGTATGGGGAAATGCTGGACGACGCGCACTTTGTCGGGATAAGATTGCACACCTTGCGCGTTTACAAGGTGGCCAAGTACGGTAATTTCTCGGCGGCCGAAGCGGCACTTAGAAGAGTTGAGCTGAAGGCCTGCTCGTCTGAAGACTTCAAGAACTGCCGATAGACGGGGAAGGTGGCTTTCAAACGTCGGGGAGAAGACAGTCACGTCATCCAGATAGCAGAGGCATGTTGACCATTTGTATCCACGCAGAAGCGAGTCCATCATTCTTTCAAACGTCGCTGGGGCATTACATAAGCCGAACGGCATTACCTTATACTGGAATAGTCCGTCAGGGGTTACAAATGCAGTCTTTTCACGGTCCCTACCATCAACTGAAATTTCCCAGTAACCTGACCTCAGATCGATGGAGGAGAATTAGGCGGATCCATGTAAATAGTCAAGAGCATCTTCAATCCGCGGCAAGGGGTAGACGCCCTTGGGCGTAACTTTGTTCAAGTGCCGGTAATCTACGCAGAAACGCCAACTGCCATCCTTCTTCTTGACTAAGACGACCGGCGACGCCCATGGGCTACAGGAATGCTCTATGATGCCCTCCGTGAGCATTTTGTCGACCTAAAGCTGGATTACTTGTCGCTCAGCGTGGGACACGCGATAAGGACGTCGTCTAATTGGGCTGGCGTCTCCAGTACTAATTGAGTGAGTGACAAGAGATGTCTGACCCAAAGGGCGATCGTCCAAGTCAAAGATGTCGCGGTAGGACTGCAATATGCGCCGCATGTCGGCTATCTGTGCTGGGTGGAGGTCAGGCGCGATCATCTTGTCAATGTGGTCACCGGCGGGACTGTGGAAGGAAGTGGACGAAACAGGTGGCAAAGAAGCGTCGGCGATCAATGCCGAAATGGCACACTGGTAATTAGAAGATACTGTGCCCAGAGTCATACCGTGTGGAATAACTTGGATTGACCAGCTGAAGTTCAATAGAGGTAGAGATACTCGGTTATTTGTAACCGTCAGAACTGTATGAGGAACTTTAAAATAGTTAAAAGTTGGGCTAGTTGGTGTTCAGACTTCACGTTCATCGTAGTTTAGCGCAAAGGTAACACACACAGTAGAGAAGGACCACAAACAACAAAGGCGCTACTAACAACTGATTTATTGAAGGTGAAAAAGACAGCTTTTATACATCCAGAGATCTGCGCAGGCGTACCACAACAGGAAACCTCAGTATGCCTGCGCGGAGCTGCTCGAGCGCAACGGCAGCGAAGGTGACAGGACAATGCGGCACAAGTAAACATGTCTGATGTCTTTAAACTGCGCCATTTACTACACGCCGCGTCCAGTTCTTGCATAAGCTACTTCAGTTCCCACAAGGTGTCGGCCATGGAAGAGAAGGAGGCGATGCGCTAGCGTGGGTTCATCCACACCAAATCGGACCGTACAACCGAAACACCAATAGAAAGGGACAACTTCACTTTACTGTATAATGAACGTTCAAGTGCGTATGTGAGGACGCACTACACTTTTGTGTTATGCCTATTTCTATGAATCCAAGTCAACCACGTAGTTGCTTCGTTACTTCTGGAAGCAAATATGCTCGAACTCCTGTGTAGCGTGGTTTTCTCCCCTCCAGATGCGTTACCTCACTCCATGTAACTCCCCTTTAGCGAGAGTGGCACAATTCTGTGGGAGCGAGTGTGCGCTCTCTGTGCTGCAGAGAGTGCCCGGCAGTGCATTGCAGCTCAGAGTGTATACCGGGGCTTGTAGGCTTCCCATGATGGAGAAGTACTTTAAAAAGCACCAATCTCTTTTCTAGCCACCACACTTGCACACATTTGTTTTCGTCTGATGCTCTGATAATCTGCCTTTTATCCATGCAAAAAATTAAAATATTCGACGTATCAATGGGCTCCATATTTGCTATCTGGATAACTCACCATTACAGGGAACAAAAGTGGCTGTGGTCGAGATGTAGAATAAGGCAAAACATTTGACAGGTAGGCAATCAAGATCACTAGTATAAATATTGTGATCCATAGAACCACGAACATGTCTCCAATGGTAATGTTGTCCATTTTCAAGGCGGGCTTGCTGATGATGTCCCAGCTGGACCTTCCTAAAAAAACATAATTTTACACAAAATCAGTATCGCAATCACATTGTTGATAGCAATGTCAAGTAGTTCCCAAGCCTCGGATAGCATTCACTAAATGTGCAATATGTATGTATGTCGGAAAGTTCGGTTACCGCCGTACAAATTACCTTTAGGCAGCTCTGAAGCACTATATTTATGAACAGAAAGGTTTAGGCACACAGCTGCATGCAAACAAAAGCCAGTGTCATTTTGTGCTCGTCATTTTCTTCAAGGCACTCATAAAGTAAAATTGGCATTGCACAAAAGCTACATCGCCTTCCGGGATAGCAGCTTAGCATCGAAGATGCTTTAGGGAATCTCTAATAAGTGATCCCATTTCCCTGGAGAAAATACACTCATATGAACTTCCTCCACATATCAACTTCCTCCACATTACACGAGAACGAATCATTACGCGAGAACGTCCTTCTAAAAAAAATACGTGTATATAAGATTACTACTGAGATACACTGCTATAATACGTTCCTCTCAAATGCCTCTCTCCCTCCTTGTCGAAAATTTCAATGAATGGAGCGACACTGCCGCTGTTCCAGAATCATGCTCTTTGCCAACACATCTGTAAAGTACTTGTGCTGGCCCTTTAACTACAGCATTATGATCTTCAAAGGAAATGTATAGGCACATAATGAGCAGAGCTCCTTACAGCCTTTACGATCAACAGGCTAAGAATATTTACTTTATGTTCACCAAAGGGGCCTTGACGTGGACGATGCACCCGACATTACGTTTTGCAATATGTTTTTGGCTTCTTGCCGGAATCGAGTACTCTTTTAAGTAGTAGGCTGTGCAGTACAAATGGGCAGCACAAAAAATTTGCGATGTTAGGTGTGTTAGTTGCATCAAACTTGTGGCTGCACGTGGTGAAACAGAATTTTCCAGTGGCTATATAGTAGAGGGCACTGATCATGTGTGGGTAAAAAATTAAAGGTGATGA
This sequence comes from Hyalomma asiaticum, assembly GCA_013339685.2. Taxonomy (NCBI): domain Eukaryota; kingdom Metazoa; phylum Arthropoda; class Arachnida; order Ixodida; family Ixodidae; genus Hyalomma; species Hyalomma asiaticum. The sequence goes on from JABSTT010004484.1 coordinate 12,494, forward strand.
GAAATGAGCACTTGGCACGCACAACCACACCAGAGGGTCTTCCAATATACAAAAATACGGCTCATCATTGTCAGAGAAACATTTTTATTGCGAACTATTCGTATTTGCAAAGAAGCGGTTGACCCGGCGGTGCTTTGTAGCAACGAGCTCGAATGATCGGCATAGCGTCAAATAAATCAGGACAGTACGCTGTACGACTCACAACGAGAGCCTTCATCCGTAGTCATGCCAGAAAAATAACGGCAAAAAATTCTGCGCTACTCCATGGGGAAGCGCTCTAGGCTGTAGTCAGGAGACTAAGAGTAAATAAATATTCGGAGACGGATGACTTAAAAAGGCTGACCACAGCCATTGCTAGTAGTGCCGTGTCTTCTCAGCTAGACTGCATTGTTTATTTATTTCGGCCAAATGTGTTGTCAATGCGCATAACACATTTAGAAAGAAAAAAAAAGCGGTTATTTCGCGGCTTATTATTGCAGTTACGTTAGCATCATCTGGTGTTTATTGCTACTGTCACATGATCGTAACAATTTCGAATCACCAGAACTGAAGACAATGTCAGGCGAACTCTCTATTGCGCGAACCTGTGCCCCGCAAAACGACGCCATCACACTACGCATAAACAGCGGCGTGAACAGTCGTCGGTCGACGGAAAGGCGGGCTTTTGTGTACACGTCATAACGCATCCTCGCCTTATGTCTGAAATTGTAGAAGACACACAGATGTGCTCGTCAGGCATGCGAACTTAAACGCGGCAGGTCCTGCGCTTAACTAAATGTGATGACGGCACTCCCCGCGCACAACCGAAACATGTGCGCATGTCTCAGGAAAATGATAACGGCGTTCTGCGTGAACAAACCAAAAAGCCGTTCGTGTTACTGCCCCCCTCAGAAAATCGTCGTCCCGACGCTGAAAACAGAACATGAAATTCAGAGTACATGCAATAAATCAAGTAAACGAGACGTCACAGAAAATAAGCGCGAACTAAGGTTTAAGCCGCACCTCGCGTACAACTTCAGGTCGCGCGAGGCGCCGCAGCGATGACCTTAAGCCATTGCGTATGACCTCATAGTTCAGTTCACCACAGCGTCGGAGTACATGGTAGGCTCCAAAGTAGCGCCGTGAAAGCTTCTCACACAGTCCGCGTCCGTCGTATCGGCGTCCAGACAAAGTCGCCGCGCTGGTATTCGATGTGGCGTCATCGGAGGTTATAGTGACTTAAAATAATGTTGCATGAAATCATATCTCGAAACATTGCTTGAACCAGAATGCTCCATGACTTTTTTTTGCAGTTGCACGCCTGTCCATCAGATTACAAAAGTTACAAATGTGACGCTGCTGGAGGAAGACAACAAGGCCAAAGAAAGCAATAAGAATTGCTAGTGGAAAGCTTATAAGATTGGGTCGATTATGGCGAACAACGGTTCTGCATAACACACACACTGGAGGACAGTCAACAATACTTAGAGCACCAATGGGGTGCGTTGTTGTCGTTTTGCCGTTTTTTCTTGTTTATGTGACGCACCCCATTGGCCTTTAAGTATTGTCGTTTTGCCGGTTTTTATTGTTTGTGACGCACCCCATTGGTCTTCTAAGTATTGTTGACTGTCCTCCAGTGTGTGTGTGTTATGAAGAACCGTTGTTGTTCGACATAATCGATCAAACTTATAAACTTTCCACTAGCAATTCTTATTGCTTTCTTTGGCCTTGTCTCCTTCCTCCAGCCGGGTCACATTTGTAACTATTGTAGTGACGCCTGTGGACCGTGTGCTGGCCCTTGATATGCAGGCGGGCGAGCTGTCTAGCTTCTCTGGCACGCTCCAGGTAGCTGGCAACGTCGAGGTCTTCTTTGTCGGTAACGACCGGTAGCAAAGCACCAACTGTCGTAGCTTGGCTCCGTCCGTAGACAAGCTTGTATGGCGTCAGCTGCGTGGTTTCTTGCACGGTCGTGCTGTACGCGAAGGTTACATAGGGAGCTATGGTGTCCAATGTCATGTGTTTGATGTCGTAGTACATGCCCACCATGTGGCGACTGTTTTATTTAGACGCTCGCTGAGGCCATTCGTCTGCGGACGGTAGGCGATGGTTCGACGGTGACTTGTCGGAGTGTACCTCAAGATCGGCTGAGTTAGGTCAGTCGTAAAGGCCGGAGCTCGATCCAAGGTGAAATTTGGTCCAAGGTGCAGCACGATGTTCTCCATGAAGAACTTGGCGACTCCGGCGGCACTGCCCTTAGGTAGGGCGCTTATTTCAGTATAGAAGGTGAGGTAAGTTGTCGCTGCGACGATCCATTTATTGGCGAAAGTCAACGGAGAGAACCGACCCAGCAAGTCCATGACGATTTGCTGGTACGGCCGTCGAGGTCGTTCGATGGGTAGCAGGAGTCCGCCTGGGCTATTTGTCGCCGTCTTACGTCGCTGACAGTCTCTGCATGCCCTTCCGTAATGGGCGACGTCAGCAGTGAGGCGAGGCCAATAGTACTTCTCTTTTATTCTTGATAGTGTGCAGATAAAACCGAGGTGTCCGGCTGTCGGGTCGTCGTGTAAAGCTTCTAGCACCTCCAGAGGTAATGCTGAAGGCAATACGAGGAGGATTTCGGCTTGGAGTGGCCAGTTTCTCAGGAGAACGTTCTTTGGCAGGAAAAACAAAGCTGGCCCTCGCCGGAATACTTTCGGCACGATGACGGTCTTGCCTTCCAGGCAGTCCATGTGGCCCTTGAGCTCAGGGTCAGCTCTTTGTCGTTCTGCGAAATCGTCCGTACTTATGGGTCCCAAGAAAGAGTCATCGTCCTGGTCACCCTGTGGCGGCGGATCGACGGGGGCGTGAGACAAGCAGTCGGTGTCGGAGTGGTTTCGTCCGCGGTTGGAAACGACGGTGACATCATATTCTTGAAGGTTGAGGCGCCGCTATAGCACTTTCAAGTTAGGTAGCCAACACAAGGTGTGGTGGTCACTCACAGCTTTGAATGGCCTGCCGTACAGGTAGTGGCAGAACTTTGATGTAGCCGAGTTGATGGCACGGCATTCCTTTTCTGAGGTGGGGTAATTAGCTCCCGCCTTCGAGAGTGACCAGCTAGTGTAATTAAAACCCTTTCAAGTCTCTTGGTCCTCTGCACAAGCACGGCGCGCAGCCCTGCGCTGCTTGCGCAAGTGTGGATTTCGGTATCGGCTTCTTCATCAATGTGCGCGAGGATTGTCGTCTGCAATTGGAGGCATTGCTTAAGTTCTTGAAAAGCGTCAGTTTGCGGCGTTTCCTATTTGAACTCGACTTCAGCCTTCGCGAAGTACGTCAGTGCCTCAGCGCTAAGCGAAAAATCCTTGACGAAATGCCTGTAATAGGTGCAGAGCCCAGGAAATCTGCCTACTTCTTGCACGTCGGAGGGCGGAGTAAAGTCGACGATTGCAGATCAGGGCGTACTGCAGGCTTGCTAATAAAGTGGCCCAGAAACAGGAGTTCCTCCAATGTGAAGCGGCAATTTTCTGGCTTGAAGGGAAGTCCGGAGGCCTTTATTACCCGAAGAACAGCTTCAAGGTGCCGTAGGTGTTCGTCGAAAGGTGGAAGCAAATACGACGACGTCGTCCAAGTAGGCGATGGAAGCCTGCCACTTCAAGCCTGCCAGTGCTTTGCCTATAACCCTTTGGAACGTCGCAGGCGCCAAGCATAAACGAAAGGGCATGAACTGAAACTCGAACAGCTCATCAGGTGTCCGCATTTCTCGATCTGTCCTGTCTACTTTGATTTGCCAGTAGCCAGTTTAGGGGTCCCTCAACAAAAGTACTTTGAATTGCAAAGTCCACGCAAGGCGTCGCCTATCCGTGGGAGGGGAGTGCATTAACTATGCAAATGCTCTTTCTGCGATGATGATTGATGAATGTGTTTCGATTAGGAAAGGACGCTAATTTCTGCAGTCCATGTAGGGAGCACGGCTAAGCGTCCGTGGGGTGGCGCAAAGGGAGTGAAAGAGATAGAGAGGAGAGAAAGGTTGTAGTGGAGGGCTCCGGAAATTTAGACCACCTAGGGTTCTTTAACGTGCACCGACAATGCACAGCACACGGACCTCTGTCATTTTCGCCTCCATGACTGCTTTACCAGCTCGCAATGAACGAGAACACGCCCTCGTCCGCGAGAGACAACACTGACTAAGGCAGTGTCAGCTAGCCTGTTTTTTGAAAAAAAGACCGACTGCTTGCGCTGCATAACGGTTCATCGGCCACCCCATATATATATTGGCATTGGATCTTGACCTCCAGTGTAGTGTCGGTGCGTTATTTTTCTGGATTCACAGTGTGCGTGTTAACTAAATGTAATCCTGAAGGCGGCACGATCTACGACATGGGAGTGCAGGAATCCCATAAAGACCAGAAGCATGAATGACTATGCGTGTGTAAATAGACACATGCGTTTTCACTCCTTTACATGCATAAGTGGGCAATTTCACGGGCGATTTACGGAAACACCGAACGGTCCCCAGTGCGTCGCCTCACTTCGTGGTTCACTTCGCATGGTTCGCTCCGTGGAGATGCGTGGATTTTTCTAGACTGCGCATCGGGTTAACATTAGGCGACTGCATGTACAATGCATAACTTCGTTGGTCGCTCACCCTACAGAAAACTACAAATAATATGGGCGAGGGGGGAGGGTCACAATACGCCCTGTCCTTTCTTTCGGAAGGGGAAAACAAATGGACGTTCCGACTGACATAGTTTATCAGTCCTTATAATTAGTTGCTGCCAACACTTTGCTGGACCGCCAGGGGGCGCCTTCTAGTACGGAAGCGCCAACATCAGCTATCGCCAATCTTTTCGGTCGGAAAAAGTGTCATCTTCAGCGATCGTTTGGACGGTTCGACAAAATTAGTCCTGAAGACCACACGGATATCATGGTTATGCAATTAGCTGGTACAGTTCGCTATCTTTCGGGACTTCTTCGTACCGATCCCGTCGCATTGTTTATGTACCTACTTTCCCAGACAACGCGCGGCGAGGCCTAGCTCTCCCACGCGGGTGTGCGCCTACTTCTCCCAAGAATATCCATGCAAGTGACAGTCGAGGGGGAAAACATTGCCCCCAATGGCTGCCTGCAGTCTGGATTGACCACGGCCATTTACAGGGGCAAGTCGCAAAGCCAGCCCGACGCGAGCTGCCCAGCAAGTTCGACATAACCTGGCAGCGGCAACGGCGCAGCCGCTGAAGAGACAAGGCGTGAGGAAACGCCTCGCCGTGGCCTCGAGGCTTCCCAGCCAGCCCAGGAAGCACTTTAGGATGATCGTCCGCCCTAGGGGTGCGCTAGATGTCCCGAGGGTAATCCAGATAAAGGTGACAAAGGTGTTGGCCATGGCGGCTCAGCTTGCCCGGCAAAGAGGGCGGGAGACATCATCTGCCCAACGTTGCCCAAAACCTCTTTGTCGTGAATACGACGACGGACGGAAACGCCAACCCTTACGAGAGGGTACGTGCTTACTCGTGGTGTCCCCCCGACGCAGAGTGAGTTCGTACCTAGCGGCGGCGGATAACACGAGCAAGGCAACTGCGCGGGGCGTTTTTGCCATCCCCGAATTTCGCGGGCAGAATGCTGCGAAGTTACGAATAAAAGCCCTTGCTACGGTGAGCTTATGGCCTTCGAGATGGTTCACAGTGGTGCGCAATGCAGGGTCAGCACGCTGCTGGGCCGCGAGACCTTATTCCGTAACGATGCCGAAATGCGCGACGTCTTCATCGGAGTCCTTTGGTGGCGGGTCGACAGGAGCCCGTGACAGGCCGTCCGCAGCTGAATGTTTGATTGTGTTTCGGTTAAGGAAAGGACTCTAATTTCTGCAGCCAATGTTGGGAGGACGTCTAAGCATCCACGGGGGTAGCAGAACAGAAATTAAAGACATAGAAAAGAAAGGAAAGCAGTAGTGGAAGGCTGCAGAAATTTCGACCACATTCAGTCCTTTAACATGCATTGACACACACAGTGCACATGCCGCTGGCATTTTCGGCTCAATCGTAATGCGACAGCCGCGGCTTGGATCGAACACGCGCTTTTTTTTGTCGCAGCCGATTGCTGTAATTACATGATGCCGCAATCCCCATTTGCGAACAGTGGTTACAGCATAGTCCAGCAGTTGCAGGCCCTGTCGCCCCAGGCGGCCAGAGGGATCCTTCCAACATGCGAGCCAACAGAATGCATGGTGGTCCGCTACCACCTTAAAGGGACCCTAAACCGCCGGCACGTCAAAATTTAGTAGTGGTGTCGCTTTTGTGCCGCTATCCGCAACGAACACGTAGCCGCAAGAATTTTTCGAAACGGTGCAGAAATAGCGGGGTTACACGCGTTCAATTATTAAAACGCGGCGCTTGTTTCACCCTGTCCTGCGCCGCACCAACTGCTTGTTTCACCCTGTCCTGCGCCGCACCAGCGGACCAACTGGGAGTGCTTTGTCCCATTCGCGGAGGTCAGGTGAAACCTACTTTGATAGTATCTGAATTAGCGTTTGTTGAGGCACTCGGCCAATCTGTTTGTTGCAGATAATAAGCGATGGAAAGCTGGTGTTCATATTAGTACGCACGGAGGATGTTATGCACTACACGTGAAAGGACATGTCTCCCTCGATCGGTAAGTAGCTTCCGACTAGCGCCAACCTAAAGGCTGATGTCATACAATAAAAAACCGGCCACGTCCGTGAAACAACCATCCTCAAGTGACCGGCTGATGGTAAAGTGGGTGGCATAATATCTTGCGACTGCTGCCCATCTGTTTGCTCAAATGGACGTCAGGAAAGGGGCCCAGCAGGACCAGGCCAACACGCGGGAACGGTTCTGGAGATATATCGATTGGATGTAGGAGGCCGAACGGCCCGTACATCCAGCTTTCTCGAGCGCGCGTCTTAATTCCGCCAGCTCCATATCACAGACTGCTAATATGCCCTTTCTATTGTCTCAGGAACACGATGAATGGCCTTGCATCTGAAGCTGTGCTTTACCATTTTGTGGTCGCCGCACCAGCCCTTATACATACGCTCGCGGCCACATTATCTGTGCTTTTGTACTGTAGCGCGACAAACGTTTCGAAATAGGGAGTCGTCGCGTACTCCAGAGAAATTCTCACCTCTTCTGAGAAGGAATAAACTATCAAGTAACAAGAATATATCGCTATTGCTTGGCCGAAACAGAACATTAGTCCTTGTCTGAACGGCCGTCATTTCACAATAGTTACAGACCAGGAAGCCTTGCGCTTTCTGACTGGGATTTGACTGGGCACCTAGGTTGCTAGATTGGTATGCAACAACATGACTACATGGCGCACATAAATTATAGGTCATCACACGAAAATCGGGATATGCATGTCATGAGCGGCATGATTTACGTGCCATGGTCTTGGTGCTCTGCGGGCATTTTGGTTAATAGGATGTATGCTAAAATTGGTACGGCACGACATGACTGCATGGTGAACATAAACGACACGTCGTAACACAAAAAATGGCAGATCGGACGTTCAAGGAAATGCGAAGCAAGATATAGAAACCTAAAGTAGATCTGCATTGTTGTCTCGCTATACCGATTTCGCAACATACGAAGTCAACGACATGGCTGCAAGGGCACCAGTACTGTGGCATTTAAACCATGCCGCTCATGACACGAATAACATGATTCTAATGTTATGACCTGTCATTTACACTCGTCGCGCAATCGTGTTGTGCCGCTGCAATTTTGGTATACAGCCGAATAACTAAACGCGTGGCTTGTAAATCATGCCGCTCATGACAAGAATGTTACTATTTTCATGTTCGGAGAACGTGTCACCTATGGTCGCCATATATTGCTTTCTCGCCATACAAATTTTGGTATACATCAAGGTAACGAAACGACCGCATCAACACAAAGACTGTAGGATCACTGGCCCCTCTTAGTGTTCACGACAAGTTTTAAGGCGACGGTACGTCCCCTGGAGTGTCGTTAAACGGAACGACGCGTAAAGCTTCGTTTCGAAGCAGAAGCGCGCGCCGTAAAGCCTGTTTCACATTCAAGCGGCTGCGCGGCCGCAGCCGCGCGATCCGGCTTCAGAGCGGTGCGGGGACGCGGCTTCGTTTCACACGCAGTGCGCTTGCGCGGCGCCCGCCGCTGCGATGCGCAGTGCCATTGGCGCACATCACTCGCACCCGCGAGATCTTCAATAGTTGCACCTTCTTCCAATTTTTTTTTTTTTGATGCAGTTCGGTTGCGCGCTTCATCTTTCTTAACTGCGTTCATTTCTGAACTTTCTTTTCCTCTTTGTCAAGTTGCAGATTCTGTCGCGAGTTCATCAAATTGGCAGTATAGAAGCAAAGGAAAAAAATTCGCGCCTGTGCCT
>JABSTT010004485.1:0-22174 GCA_013339685.2 Hyalomma asiaticum
ATAGCCACGATCTCGCCGATTACACCATCCCTTTTTTGTATTTTTGCCAGATATGTTGTCGTATCCGTCATATTTTCACATCCGCCAGAAGTGTTCCGTCCTGAATGATATGACGCTAAGCCCCACAGAATGCTCATGAACTTTCATTTGCCGAACGCATTGGACTGAATGGCATGTTTCCCCTAGGTATACTTGAGGCTGCATTTTGACGCAGGCGAAATGAGGAGGCCCATGTACTGTGCGATATCAGTGCAAGTGAAAGAATGCCAGGCGGTCAAAATTTCCGGAGCCCCCCACTACGGCGTGTCTCATAATCATAGCTGGTTTTGGGGCGTAAAACACCACAAATCAATCAATCACCAGTTACACCTGGGAATGCATTCGTTCATTGCCAGATCATAATTGGGGTGAGATGTCCGTCGTTATCGCTGCTGATTTGGCGCGGCTTAATCCGAGTAGTCCAGCTACGGGAGTAGTCCATCTCTTTTGTTTGACTCGGCGCCGTTTTGTGACAGGATCGCCTTGAAAATGTGAGAACGAGAGGGCAAGTTCAGCTAGTCGCCAAACAGTAACCTCGGAATGTAATGTGCCCTTTGGTTGTGTACGATGTAATAAAATTGTTTTTCGCCTTTGCAGTGTTTTCACTGTGGTAACCTAAAAGGAATTCTTTACGAGCTAAGGCGGTGTGTTCGACATTAATCAACAGCAATTTACCTGCATGTTCGCTACATCGCCACACAGAGGAAACCTGCTTACAAGAATATCCACACCGCTCGGTTTACGAAGACAGTGCGGCCTGGTGCACGGCGAAAAGCGACAGCGTGTAATGCCGCCAGCAGTCGATTATCTCGCCCCAGATGTCTTCAGGCGCCATTGCGCAAGCGTTTCGCACATCGTTGTTGCCATCGCTCTTCAAATCACCGCATTAATAAAGGCGCTTATCGCGTGGCACAGTTCACATATTTTCAATCTCTGTAATGCTCACGGGATATGTTTTTCTTCCCATTATAATCAATAATACATTGTCATCACCATCATCGGCAGCAGCACGAGCAGTTCGTTCCACTTTATGCCCACGAACTGCCTAATTTCATCGCTCAACTTAACCTTCTGCCGGAGTCTGTTACGTTTTCCTTGTCTGGGTATTCATTCCGTCGCTCTTACTGTCCATCTGTTGTCTGTCCTCCACATGATATGCCCTACCCAGGTCCACCTTTTCTTCTTTTTATTGATGTGAAAATATCACCAATTCCTGTCTGTTTTCAGATCCACTCCGCTCGTTGTTTATCTCTGAGCGTGACGCCTATCATTTTTATTTCCATTGTACGCTGCGTGCTCCATAATTCCACCTAATGGAAGGCTGATAAACATTCACCCAAACGACTTTGCGGCAGTAAACACCGGTATTTTTCCGCCAGCGTCATAGAGTACTACTGACTAAATACAGGGTTTTCAGGTAACTTGTCCGACCTTTTAATAAAGAACCACGTGCGCGTTAGGGGGATGCAAGTATCTTAGTACAACTCACCGTCATCTACATCACCTGAGACCATTGTGTAACAATGAGCTAAGGTAATTATTTGTAATAATTAATTAGCCAAACCTGAAACGGTTCCTTTACACGCGATATCTTCAATAGTGGAGTTGTAAAGGACGTTATTTAGTGTGAAAGAAACGCCTTCTCTTGCGAATAGGCGCGATGGTTATCATTTTTTTGGATTCAAGAAAAGTGCGCGAGGTTTGAAAAAAAGGAGCACATGAGTGGATCTCGTGCTTAGTACGATTGGTAGACTCAAAATACCAGGAACGCGCCATCGATGACGGACGCAGACAGATCTTGCTGAATAGATACAAGAAAAATTGATTACGGGTAGCCACACCTTTCTTCCATTCGGCCTGTCTGTCTGGGTTGTACCTGCATAACTGATGATGTCTTCTTAGCACGTTTGATGGCGCTAATCCCCCTGCGCTCAAGCGCTAGCGTACTTTCTTTTAAGCCTCGAAAATTTTAAATCATGGCCCCTATTAGCATGACAATATATTACTAAATAACGTGCTTTACAACTCCACTATTGAACATATTGCCTCATATTACAAAACAGACGACACCGGATTATACTGAGTTGGTTGGATCTTCTTAACGTGCACACGGATCTCTGTAAAGGGTAGCGCAAGTTAACTGAAATACCATGTATGTTACATCGTAGCAATGCTTCCATAGAAGCACATGTGTCCAGAAAAGGGCTCCTATGGAGCTTAGCACCACCTATCTATTGTTACTGAGAAACATCCGGCAGCACAGAAACAGCGTGGATGTGACGCCTCATATGTTATAATGTGGCGTCATCTTTATCGGCAGTTCCTCGAACTTCGCTTTTAAAGACGATGATCTTTCTTGGGATATATCGTAGTCAAGAGTTCGACGAAAATTCGTCTGGTCAGGCATTGGATGAGATGAATTACGGTCACTGACCAAGTCGGATGAGTTGATCGACGTTTCGGAACCGCATACGGGTTCCTTGTTCACTGAGCAGGACAAGAAGTCGTTGTCAATTATATACCCAAAACATGACGTAACGAGCATGCGTAAACGGCAGGCATAGTTTTCAAGTTCAACTTTCAAGTTTATTTCAAATATTATTACAAACATAAAATATTACACAAGATAATTACACAAGTGTCATGCAGTGTATATTGGCGAAACAGGAAAGTTTTCTCGACGCCTCAAAGAGCACCAACGTGACGTGACTAAGAAGAATCACACGACAAACGCCATCGCTGAGCACGTGCATACACTCAATCATACCATTGACTGGGATAATGCCGCCATCGTCGCCAAGGAAAAGAACGTGTCATCGCGCCGGCTTCTGGAATCACTAATCATTCAGTCGACGCCAGCTACAATGAACAGGACACCAGGTACTATGCCTGCCGTTTACGCATGCTCGTTACGTCATGTTTTGGGTATATAATTGACAACGACTTCTTGTCCTGCTCAGTGAACAAGGAACCCGTATGCGGTTCCGAAACGTCGATCAACTCATCCGACTTGGTCAGTGACCGTAATTCATCTCTTTCTTGGGATACTTCAACGCAGAAATTTTGGTCTGTCTGTCTGTGTGTGTGTCTGTCCTGCTTTTCTGGCGAAATCGCGAAAGTTTAACCCCTTCCTCAACGTGGTAGCTGCGTTCATATTTGTGAACACAGTCGACCAAAAAGCAAATATTACGCATATCTGAGGCGCAACATCAATACGTAAGTATTAGATGGGGTGTTCATTTAGTAGAGAATACATACATGCGTAATTCTAAATACCCTAGTGCTCGTTAGGATGCGCTAAAAATGAGACGCTATGAACGAAAAAGCGGACGTTTCCTACGCTTCGGTAAAACGACACGGTGCTGCCACCTACCAGTAGCTCTGGGTACTACGCAAGCTTCTTGAGTTTCTAGATATCATGGCCAGATGGCGTCCATATCTCACGCAGCGCTGCCGCCATTTCGTCAATGCCAGCCACATGCGGCTGATTCAACATAGACGGGGCGCTGTCTGAGGCAAGGCAAAACATAAATGGCCGTTTGATGATATAGAACACACTCTACAAGATATGCCCAGACAACGTAGGGAAAAGACCGACAAGCAGATTGCAGCGGAGAAGCGCCGGTGTGCCGATGCCCATCGTCTCAAGCGTGCCAAGGAAACGTCAGAGCAACGAGCCCAGCGGCTAGCGAAAGATCGTGAATCGAGGCGCGCCCGGAGGCAACAGGAAACAGGATGAGGTGCGTGATGTGCGGGTTGTCACTGCCCGACAGGCTAAGCGAGCGTACCCGGCGGCTGAACAGAAGCCCGAAGCTCGTGCTGAACCGCAGAAGAACCGGGACTCATCTGGTACGGCCGGTAGAAGATCGTCTTTCGACGATATTTGCAGTGAAGCACGGAGATACGCGGCCAATTTTTTTGTTCTGTTGTAGGTTCGCGAACGGTGTGGCATTTCTGCGAGCTTGATTGATTTTTGGTGTTGCTACATCCCGAAATCAGCTGTGCTTAAGAGACGCCGCAGGGGAGGGCTCCGGAAATTTCGACCACCTGTCGTTCTTTAACGTGCATTGACATGGCACAGTACAGGGACCTCAACATTTCGCCTCTATCAAAATTAGCCGCCGCGGCCGGCATTTGTTCAGCAGCCGAGTCACTAGACTACCATGGCGGGCCATTTTGGACATCTTATTAAATGCAAAAAAATTCTTGGCGAGCTTGAGTCACTTTGACCGTATCTATCTATCTATCTATCTATCTATCTATCTATCTATCTATCTCTATCTATCTATCTATCTATCTATCTATTTATCTATTTATCTATCTATTTATCTATTTATCTATCTATCTATCTATCTATTTATCTATCTATCTGGCCGCCTACGTCTCGGCGCTCTTCTGGTCGTCTCGTTCACCTGGTCTACCCCGATATTTTGGAGGTAGGGTGTAAATATGTGACTAATGTTAATGACTGATCTGTGCATCACTAAAGTAGTATACTCGCGATATACGTTGTGATTAACGACGCTGCACTCTTCTGTCCCTCATGCCAGTAATGCTCCGTCCACGCAAGCGGGTTTACACCACAGGTGTTTGAATGTTCTAGAACCTGTCAACCAAGGAAGAACTAAAACAGACGTAAGAAATGCCGCGGCTGCGTTAAATTCATATATCAAACCCGGCGACTGCGGGGGTTCAACCCGCATCTTTGATTGGCGCCTCCAGTTTTCTGCACCTCAACCGCGTGCACTGCCTCTAAGATCGGCCCACATTTCTCTGTTCGCAGTTGTCATATCAGAGCCGGCTCAAAGAGCTCGGCCCTTAAGGAACGAAACACCGTTTGTGGTACGTTGCATTTGAAATGTTGACATAACATACACATAGAAAAACATAGACTAAATAAACACATTGCACTCGCAGTCGTAACCATCATACGATCGTTCATACGGAACCTCAATTCCGCGTCTAATGTGTGATAAGCACGAGCATAGAAATACATGTGCGCTGCGGGTATTCGGTATTCCTTTGGACTACTTCACTTGATTCCGTAGGAATACTTCAATGAACGACGCTTATTGTAGGACATAAAGCACTGTACTTTTCTTTCACAACACAGATCTCTGTGTTGTCGACTAACGTGAACTGCAACGTTACATGTTACCATGAGCTACCATTCATGAGCCAGGTTCGAGACCACATTCCTGGTTGGCCCATTTGAAGAATACTCATGCGTGGGTACATGCGCTTTGCACAAAAGTCTCGATACTTCTCGTAGCAGCTGGTTGAATTCCAAAGAATTACATTTGTCATAAGCAAAAACCTCGTTCACTGCTTGGCATGACACCTATTCCCCAAGTGCGTGGGACCTGCAGGGTTTTGTTTCGCACAAGTCTTGCGCATGCTACGTATGCATTCAAATATCCAACAGCGCACGGCCAGCGCTACTCGCTAAGGCTTTCTGGATTTAAAGCAGGATGAAGTGTGTACGCGTGCCTTCAAGAACCTGAATGAAAATGTTAAATCTTGCGGAGCGCCAAGGTAATTTGCCTTCCGGAGTGTGCCAGGGCCTTGGCCTTTCGTAATATATCTTCTGCCTTCGGCTAGCACAAGTGACTTCGTAAGGCACGATTAAAGTCCCTAGATTTTCGGAAAAAATTTCTAGGGATCTTAGACATAATGAGCGTTTCCTCGAGGTTTGTAATGTATGTAGCCAGCTCAACGTAGTGCTCCACATTTCCGAGGAGATTGCGCAAAATACCACTATAGAAAACACTTGTGTCAACACTTAGCTTTCATTAGCAACGCATCATGAAATAAACATACATAAATTTAGGAGCCGGCAAGAACATGCAAGAAAAAAAATACAGTACGCATATTCACAGAACTCCATACGCTATCATGATTACGGGACGCGCTCAACATAGTGATGCACCTGGCACAAGAAGACATACACTTAGTCATTGTAACAAGAATATTTACTGGCAGCATTTGACAGATTCGAGCTAGACAACCACTCTTGCGCGCATATACAGGTTCCCCAATTGTAAATTCTTTATTGGCTGCCGGGTGGGAACGACACTGCTTTACATTAAAGCAAGTGGGTATTCTGGCTTATACAGCAAGCCTTCAATATTTTACATGAGTCCAAGCATTTTTCACAAGCATCCGAAAAGAAGAAAACATTACATCATGCATTTTTTTGTTGATCGCAGGAAACAGGCATGTGCGTAAAACTTGCCGCGAGCATAGCCGATTTTGTGTCGCACACATGTGGTTAATTACCTGGCAAGGATTTTTAAGTTCTAATGTTCTAGTGGAAAGTTGCAGTGCAGTCCATCTTTGAACAGCCGCGCACCTAAAGAAATTTTGCACTCTTGCACAGAACTTGGTTCCATAGGGAAGAGAATAATGTGATAGTGTTTCCTCTCATCAGTCGCCGGTGCCGTGCGAACACAGCTGAGACGACGCTTGTCGGATGGTTTAATACACATCACTATTCACTGAACACATGACTGCTGATCTGACTGAATCTTCAAAACAGGGCGCCCAGGAGACGTAAAAGTTCAGCCACAGAATTTTAAACACACGGAAGAACAAAATACAAGAACAATGCAGGGGGGCCTATCGCCGGTGATTGAATTTCCATGGGCGCTGTCTTAGAGTGTCAAGAACGCCCCTGTATCTTTCCGAGGACGTATTAATATCTCAATAGAGTGCAGTAAATGGCACAACACTTTATTTAACGCGCCATACCTCTTCAAAACTATCAGTTAAGAATAATATAGTACAATAAAAGAAATGTTTTCCTTATTGCAAAGCCATTTTTTAATCGGAGCGTTCGTTTCCTCCTCAGCGAGTCGCCCTTCAGTCGCAAATTCCATACTCTCACCTCCCCATGCTCGTGACGCTGACAATTGTTCTTGCGCCGCTTTATGTCGATACTTCACGACCACGTGAATTGACTTTGGCACTGACTACAATCGATGGATGGCACTGACACCAGCTCATTAAGTGTGCGCCAAACAGCCACCCACCTACCATCACGCATCAGATCTACAAAGTTCAGATAAAGTAATTTTAGTACGCGCTATAAAATATTACCCATATAATTTCAAATATTACGTGTCGTTCCCTTCAGAATGACCGATAATACGCCGCTAACTATCAATCACTGTTCACACAAAGGCACAAGACGCAATGTGATTTGTCAATACGAAAACTCACATAGATCAGTGGCGTTCGTTGACGGTGATGCTCAATTATTTCTAGGGGTTGAGCGTATCAGACTTTCTTACATGATTCTCGCAGCCGACTGGGGGAAGTAAGAATGCTTGCATGATCATTTTCACAAAAAATGCATAAGAAACCATTAGGACTTAACTGCAATAAAGCATTCACGGCGCAAGGAACACGACAGATTTTTCATCGGGAGAAAGGGCAGAAAGTAACAGTAAAATATTTTCATTTGAAATGGTGAAAAAAGGGGCTTTTCTTCGCCCCAGGCTCGCAGTTATCTTGCTCCATGAAGACTTCATCTAATTCCGCAACCTTCGCCCCGACCGCCTAAATTTCGCTGGTCCGGAAAAATGTATCGGGAGTAGTAGCTCCAGACACGTTGTGCTTCATAAGTGCTACCCACTTGGTGTAATGCACTACGCATATTTCTTCAATACCATCAACCAAGAACTTTATTTTTTGCTGATATAAAACGTCTAAGATAGAAGCATCATTAGGTCCTTTTGCAGTAATAATTCCTTTTTCCCGAAATTCCCATGAGGGACATAGCTGAAAAATCTAATTTCGGTGTATGCTAGCACGCATACTCCGTAATTCCTTTCTTACTAAGATCAGTATGCCGTTTATACATTACAGCACATGAACGGGCAGCGTGTTGAAGACTTGGAATTCCTGACATAAAATTGGAACTTGGCACGTGAACTTCATACATCAGTTGACCTGCAAATTCAGAGAAATGTTTAAATGAGTTCTGTAATATTCACAGCACAATAGTCGTCTGCTAAGAGCACATAACGAGGAGAAAGTAATTAAAGAAATTACACACCTAAGACACAAATACCTCAAATATTGATGTAATGCAATACTTTGTGCTGGGTAAGTAACAGGAAATGACAAATAATATTTAAATACGATAGACATGAAACATTAAAAAATGTGCGAAATCTTGCTACATTTACCTAACAATTCTGGAATCGACATATGAAGGTAAATGATGGAGCCAACTAGTAGGGACCCGTTACTGAGGCTCCCTACTAGTTGGCTAATTTGGTCTCTTCATTACATGGAACACAGTAGTTACCGCAAAGTATTTTAGAGAGAAGCGCATCCATGTAACTGCAAAGCTACTGTTCGATGCCAACAGCGGCGATAGCATCCCCGATGGAGGAAAGAACGCTCGACAACCGTGTACTGTGCGTTATCAGCGCACAATCAAGGAATTATCTGCTGGTGTTGCAAATATTACTGACTCTCAGCGTTTCAGGTGCTTACGGGAGATCAAAGAGCGATGATCATTTTTGCGAGCCATATGGGGTTAAATATAATCTTATTAGGTTTATCTAATGCTCATAGCAGCGTCCATTGCATCATGACGTCATGTGATTCCGCGCATTGGACGCGTTGAATGATCGTGGCTTTCTGCCCTGTACTTGGTACCACAGTTGACACGTTGCTGTTTCATTGCTGCGCCTATGTGTCGTTAGTTTAACAAGTATCAGTGAGAGTCCCTTGTTTACAGCAGCAGCAAATAGCACGTGTAGTTTGGAAGGCATTGGCCGCATTTGGAGATCGGCGCATTTGACCTCCGCTGCGGTGGTTTACCAGCGGCTATTGCAGAATACGCTGCTTTTGGCGTTCCCTGTTCTTTTCATCACTGCACTTATTCGTTTACCCTCGAGGCCACGCGTACTACGGAAGCAGAAGGCAGCGATTGTTTTCTTGAGCTGCCAAGCAGCGACAGCGTTGGTATTGACGATGCAGATTATAATCCCCGTTTTTGTTAAAACCACCAGCAAGCCTGCCAGTCAAGCCAAGTGACAAAAACAGGAAGCCCAATTGCTTCAGTAAGCGATCTGTATACCTGCCTATTACAATCCTGCACGAATGACCGCGACACCGTCCTGTTCTTTTAGTTCTACGTCTAGGATTTTTATTTTTATGGTACCCTGCGTGGTGCTTAATTTATTCTGGCGTTAAAATGTAGCTTCCTCTGCTGCTGGACGAACACATTGTAGGGGCAGTCCAAAACCTTTATAGCATCCATATGCATGGATCATTAGGTATCCGAAGTCACACGGTGCATAGAAACATCCCCAAGAAGAGAACACGCTTTCGTGAATGTTAGGTCCACATAGGATGGCATGAACAGGGAATTTGAAGAGACGAAGGCCTTCGAGAAGGAACCATTCGGTGGCTAGAAGAGGTATATCAAAATAATTGAGTCCCGCTAAAATAGGAATGATTAACCTAGGATGCATCAGAACATATCCAGAAATGACATTGCCAGGGGTGCCCTATTCGGAAGCTGTTTTCGTTATATATGAGAGACATGGGAAGAAATCTTGAAAAGGTGCGCTCTCAGACCGCCGACGTCCGCACATAAAGTGAACAGACCATCTAGACATATGACAGGAAAATGAGATAACAAGTATACATTAGGGCGAACATCTCGGTGAATCTATCAAAGAAGCCAAAGGTACTTAGGTAGCGTCAAATCAGAAGAGAAGCGCAGCGATAATTAAAGGGAGCACTTTGAAACTACGGTGGATTTGTACTGGTTTCCGGAACCTGAACAGTAAAGTGGTTTCAGGGCTGACTAATGTTATCCCGTTGCTGTGCATGAGTTCGACTGTATAGTCGAGAAATGACAACTGTAAACGCTTTTGTGAAATCTGCAATTCGTCATCATAGAAGAAGAATACAGAGAGGCATGAGTTGCGTACTGTCCAGAGCACACGAAAGCGAGAGGAAAACCGCTCCGATAGGCGGATGAGAAATAAAGGGACGATTTTGACGGCTAGAGTAGCAAGACATTTTATTGGAAGGTTGTGGACGAGCAGTGAATGAAGTGGACGAAGACTCTAGCCAGCAACCACTGCAAGTTGGTGGACAAAACTAGCAAAAATAATAATAAATTCCAAGTGACTGATGTAAAAACTGCACGCTCAATAAATGTAAGGAAACAAGCAGTTGAGCTATAGAGGGCACGATAATGTGAAATAAAAACAGGAATGCTTTAAGACAATTTAATGAAAAGAGCCGCGGTATTTGTGGATATATGAGTGCTCCTAGTGACACCAAGCTGAGAGGGAAATCTTTAATAACAAGGAAATATGCTCACTCAGAAGGAAGGCTTTAAAAAGAACGGTGCATATTTTAGTGAAACATTAGGGTGTCCAACCGGTAACTAAGGAATGAATAAGCCTGCCCTAATTAACACGTTTCGAGGAGAGACCTGGGCAGAAAATCAGCAGGTATGCCGAAGAGGCATGATAAGAACGGGAGATCTCAGGAAGAACACTATGGAACAGACGGTCAGAATTAAGAATTTGTTATTATAACTAGCAGGGCGTAAAGATAGCTCGGCGACACTTGCAGCTACCGCTACTCCAAATGGAAGTGGATAGCCCCTGTCTACCAATGAATCATAGAGATCATTTCAATCCTATAGTGCTGTCACAGATCCATTCACTTATACTTTATCCAGGGCTTATCCGCAGAGTCTGTTAAAGCCTCACAGAGCCTACGGAGTCCTGCCTCATCTAATGCGCTGCCATCCAGTATACATTTGGACAAAATTGCGCGGGCATAAAGACGGTGCGGCTTATGGCGCTCTGCGAGTGTTTAGCGGAGAATTGCGCATTCGCACAGGCAGGCTCAGGCATATGAAGGTAGGCCGGAATCCTGCGCCGTACGTCACACACAATGCTGTCAACATCGACCGATGTGGTGTTCACATCTTATTGTCCCGGATACGCGTGGATAACGCTCCTGCCCGGGTGACACTTGGAAAAATGAGCATTAGTAGCAGTCGTCGGCTGAATTATTTAGCAGTGCTCCATATCTCTCAAGACTGAATGTCTTTGCTGAGAGAGAGAAGCGTAAAACTTGCGTTTAGCGAGCTGGACATCGCGGAGGTTTCCCTGCTCCCATTTTGCTCTGTGACATGAGACCAAGCTGAGCGTGAGACTTCTTTTATGATTACTGATAACGCCAATGGCACCGATGCACTAGGTCCCAGGCGCGGCGTTTCCGTAGCGTCAGCCATCTTCCTGTTAACGGCGGTACATTTGCGGGTCTTGTATTAACGATAAAGCTTCGTTTGTTTCAACGATGAACGTAAGGGACATCGAGGTTTCTCCCGTAAGGTTGTAAATGTCACCCTCACGCCTTCTTTTGAGAGTGAAAGAGGAGGAGGAGAAAGGAAGAAGAAAGGCCGGGTGGTTAACCTTGGCTGAGCCCGGTAGGCTACCCAGCACATGAGAAGGGGTAAGGGGAGGGAAAGTTCTGAAAGATAGAGAGAGAGAGAGAGCAAAAACAACATAAAAAATGCTCCAGTGATGCTGACGTTATGGAAGTTGTTTGTAGAGCAAAGATTTGTAAAATGCAAAGCGCGTACGTTCAAGGAGCAAACAAGTGTCCTGTTCCCGCCCTCAAGGACATTCGGCGTATCCAGGCCGCGGGTTATAATCTGCGAAGTCGATTCCGCAGCGCATCATTAACGGCAGCAACCACCAGTAACGGCGTGCCACTACCAATCCTCAAGAGCTCGCGCCGTAAACGTACAGCATTCATTGCGATCACTTACCAAGAGTTAGAGGTTTAAGAAGTGGGTTTTATCAACAGCCATTCATGACATTTCTTCAGTGCATGGTTGCGTCTTGATGGTCATATCTTTTTCTTACCTCCTCCTATTTTACTACGAGCTAAGATAAACTGTATAATCCATGTAGATCCCGTCCTCTCGCATATTTCAGGTCTCCACAAAAATAAGAGATGCGCGCTACATAGTCTGATGGAAGTGGTTTAACTGTGGTGACAAGGTAATAAGGCTTGTTTGCTGGCAAACACGGTATATGGGTTAGTTTGTCAAGGTGTGTTAATAATATTTACGTTCTTGGCTTCCTCTATAAAGTACATCGACGGTTCTTACATGACTGTACAAAGTAGCCATGATTATTGCTCTGTAGGCGTTAATACACTTTTGCTGTCTTAGGTGGCATCGTTGTCACTTTCACTGGTGTTTAAAACCTACTGAAACCCCTCAGTCATTGCTAAGCTTTATATGCCACTTTGGCAACGCTGTTTACATCTGAGTCGCCTTTATTGTGGTAATGTCCCCTGATGCTTCGTTATCACCCAATCATCTTCTTTTTCGCAGAAGAAAAGGCGAAGACCTCTCAATTTCATTAGCCATTCATTTTCTACGACCAATAAACTAAGCTCTAATATTTGTGCAGCAGGCCTAAGTATAAACGACTATGCTCAAATTCTAGACACGCGAAAGACTCACAATCACTTAGTCTCTGCAGCAAAGAGAAAGGCTTGTATGACTCTCTCTAGTCGTGCAAAGGAGCGAGGCTACAGGGAACGTTAGCAATCCGCTGTCACTGACTGCTGTCTGCCAATATCCGTGTGTTCAGTTATTGTGAATACTCTGCACAGGAGCAAATAATTGCTGCATTCGCTTGCGAGATTTCAGCAGCGCTCCAATGTATGCACGCAGAAGTTTCAATGGGACACCATTTTTTCTTTTTTCTTACCAAGTGTGGTATAGTAGGTGAACAAGCCACAGCCTCCTTCAGGCTCGTAACACACCAGGCTCTTCTCGAGGTTTTCCACCTCTTCAATACCTGCAATGAAAGAATATGAACAAAAATTTGCCCTGATAACAAGACATCGGCCAAGACGTATCTAACTGCTTGCATATTTTGAAATGTTACAGAAATGGCTTGAGCATCTCAAGCAAAGAATACGAACACTCGAGTGTTGGGCTAACATTTACTGAGCGACGATAAAAGAGCCACCGTGGAGTGATGGCACCGTGCTTGCTAGGCAAGACGGCGATATTTGCTTTGGAAAACGGTGAAATGACTTTGTTTCTAAGAACCTCCGGCATCGTCAGCCGGAGGTTTATTTATACGGATAAAATCTTGCATTCGCTGACTTTTGAAACCATTTGGACTCACGCTGAGTTGCAGAGATTTTTGAGTCAGTCACAGTAAAGGAATAACACTTACACATCAGTCAAATGGTGGGCAGCAGAGGAAAGGTGGTGCCATCACACACATCCTCCATAAGCCTGCTCCTTTATAACTCTATGTTATTCTTAATTTAGCTACTGTAAGCTCGTGGGCTAGTGATGGCAAGTGAGAACGTTTTGAATTGCGCGGTTGGGTTCGTGTGTCTGTTGCGGTGCCGTAACCGATAAGGAAGGAGATGAGCGGTGTCTTGGGCAGAACGGGCCGCATTTTGCATGAGCCTCATCTGCCTGGTCTGGGATTCTCGGGCCGAACGATCAGACCGAGGCCGGTCTTCCTTGGTGGGCTAGGACAGCTCGCCAGCAGTTCGGGTTCCGAGCACCCGAGCTCTGCGGCCACCGGTACGTTACTGTAATGGGCGAGCGCGCTGCCGCGTACTGGGTCGGGCGAGACACCTGGTTTTCCCGGTCTACTCTGTGCCGGGCAGACGTCCCGCACCAGCCGCTACGCACCGCTCCCGCCGAGTCTCACCCTCCATCCCGGCGTCCACCCTCTGCTTCTCCTGCCGCTGTAGGTTGTATTTGTTGACAATTCATGCGTGTCTGCGCGATGCCGCCACATGGCTGGACGCTGTGTATGATCGTCTGAGCGGCGCACTACAATTTTTGTATATTTGTCACCCTGTCTGCATTGCCCTATAGTCTCATCCCATTGTCATTAAGGTTTCTATACATCCGCTGTGCCGCACTTTTGCGTTTGAGACCTGGGCCTACGTAAGATCATCACAGTGGGCCACTATGTCATCGTCCTGTATACGGAAAATATACATTACGGAAAAGAAGTTTCTTCGTCATGTGTTTAATACGAACCGTGAGACACCCAGTAAAGAGCTATTTTTGGAGAGTGGTAAAATCAAAATCTTCCATTTATATTAATAAAGCCTAAGCGTTCGTTTTAATATAAAAACAAAGTGCGATACTAGTGACATCTTGCCGCTTTGGAAGAAAGAAAATGAGTTACCCTTTTAGGCAAAAACCGAAAACTCGTTGGTGCCAATAAACTTTGCTGCAATGGAGTGCTGGGCACTCTTTGCGCATAGTGAATGCCTGTCCCATATTTCACTCCCTTTTTAGCAGTGCTGGGCACTCTACAGCATGGAGTATGCGCAGGCTCTCACAGAGAGTTCCGTCACTCTGGTCTAATGGGAGTGAGGGAGAGTGAAGTAACGCTTCTGAAGCAGAGAGCATCACTCTCTCCACGAGAGTTCGAGCACTCTTTCCAGCACGTAAAGAAAAAAAATGAAAGAAAATCCCATGGCCAAGTTTTCGATCGTACCATGCAACAGTGAATAGTCCAACAGAACGTGCCTGCATCCATGCGCAACCTACGCAGAACACAGCAACATTATCAAACATATAGACACACCTTGCCCAACGCAGCCACAGTGCCTTGCCATTCCTTGTATTGCCAGTAGAAACAGCGGTGTTCTGGCTAAATTATAAATATCAACAGAATCCGTGTAAACGTCTGGTACCTCTTTGGAACATTAAGTACGCGACCTGGTAAAAGAACACAATATTCAACGTTCATTTTACTCGCGAATACCGTTGTCAGATGTTTTCCTTACGGCAGCAATCAAGTACTGAGCGCACGTACGGTGCGCTCCGCTGTGGCTGGTCTAGAGTACTGTGTAGCAGCCCAAATGCTGCAATTGATAGTCAAGGTGTAAAAGCAATCATAGACAACGCTGCTGCGGAAACACGAAGGAACAAGATGTTAACTAACATGGCCAGTAAGTGCGGAAAGCGGGCCTATTCGTGTACCAAGATATCTCCGTCACTCCATAATATCGCCGCCAATGCACTGCCGGACATCATAGGGGCACTTCAGAAGGCAGAAATCAAACAGGCACAGAACATTCGAAACTAAGCACTGACAACATAGGATTCGAACCCAGGCACACACGCACCGCAAGTGTACACCATACTGATCACGCCACCACGCCACCGTTGCTGCTGACCTTATTCACGTCCTCATATATCTACCAAATGCTTTGCTACTCGGCTGCTGAAGCTGAGAGCTTCTAGGTTGAACGGTATGAGCATGTCTTTCCGTTCGGAGAATGAAGAACTTGCGAGACGGTGAAAAAACATACCTCAAAATCGTTATGCTTCGAATTCTTATTGATATCGTTGTGTCGTGCAACAGCAGTGGTATAGGTCAGTGCTTAATTCCGTGATAATGTATGCATCAAAGGTGTGTGGATCGCTAAATATATTACGCGAATATCTGCGTGTAAGGATCTCAGCGTACCATATTATGCGTGTAGTACGAGCATGTGCTGTTCAGCAATTGTGATTATTGCAGCCGTGAGCGTCACGCGTCCGATAGCCGCAGCGCGTTATTAGCGGTTCAAAAACCACCTGTATTCGCATAAAAATGTTGCAAGCGTCAATGGGTGCCTGCACCACCCATACATAACTTATGTGGTTTTCACCTGTCTTGCGCAACACGCACTGCGAGTGGCGCTTTCAGATGGACTTGGAGCTCAGCTGTTTGCGTAATTAATGTATACCAGCTTACATTGCGCCATTTGGTGCGACATACGATGGTAGTGTTTGCCACACTCAGCGACACACACTGTTCATTCGGTGACCGCTGCTTCACAGGATAATTACGTGCATTTTTTCAACAGAATTTAGCCATGAAAACGAATGAGCACTGCGTGCCTAAAGGTGAACCATAACCTACAGATGTGAAGGACAGTTATCCTTTTTAAAGGGCCCCTAAACCACCCCGAGGTCCGAAATTTGCTTTAAAGATATAACTGCGCTCCTGTGCGATGTGAACTGGCTCCGGCAAGAATTTTGCGAATAGGTGCAATAATAAAGAAGTTACGCAGGTTTCAGTGGCCGCTTGCGTCGGACTCGTTTTTTCGGTCGGCCTCCCCACCCTTCTCCGCAGAAGAGAGGGTAGGCGCGCCGAGCTGTCGTGACTCCGCCCACTTTTGGCACGTGACATGACGTGAGCAATGGACGTCATTGACGCTTGCGCTGCAGTTTCCGTAGCTCTGGCCAGCGCTGCTTCGGCGCTCACGCGGTGGGATGGCCACAAGATCTGACATAGACCTGGGGCCGTATCCACAAAAGCAACTTACGACAAAAATGTTCGTAAGAGAACATTTCAGGCAATCCTGATGCAGGGCATATCATTAGAGTAGCCGTCTGACCAATGGCAAAACGCACTTACGAAAGAGAAGTTTTGTGAATTCGGCCCCTGGTTTCGACCGATCAACGAGCTTAAACTGCGCAAAGTTGTTCGCGGTAGAACGTGACGACAAGTAGGATGTGAGGGCGACTGGTCAGTCGCAGGAAAGAGGCGCGGAATTGTTTTTTTTTTTAGTGTGGCGCGTAGCGCTGTCATATTGGAAGAATGTGATCGCCACAACCTTCTCTATGATTGAGTTAGCTTGTTTGGGCGGCTTAAGAAAAGGTAGGGGCCTGTTTAGTGGCCCTTTAAAACAAGTCTTTTACACTTCTGTATTGAGAACGTCGGCGGGAGACCTCTTACACAAGTGCTGTGGTACGAATGTTCAGAAAAAAAATCTGTCGCTCTCTTCGTCAATAAAATTACCCGTTTTCGTAAAAACGGATTCTACAACTTTTCTGCTGTAACAGGACTAGAAAGCTGCGCTTAATGGCAGCTGAAGCTTGCACAAACGGAGCAGGCAGAAGGGATGAACTGACACATGCAAAGATCCTCAAACCTTAAAAGAAGCCACCGGCATATACTCTTATATATTGTGACGGAGACGCAAGACGCAACAATATCCTAGCGTTCCATTGACTTGATGCTTAAGTTGATGTTAAAATTATGCACATTAAACTATGCTGTGACTGATAAAGGAACGACTAGACCTTCTTTGAACATCACTTTTGATCCTCTTTCACCACCTATTGTTCTCGTACAGTGCCTGTTAAAAAATACCTGTTAAATGTGTTTGGTAGAACTTTGGCACTAAGATTGAGAGCTCACTGTTTTGTCATTTTTTTTGACTCGCAAGTTCTATTCTTTAGTTCTCATGCATGACAATTTGTCCCACCACAATCAAGACCACAACGTTCGTTCTAATGGTTTATCCGAATCAAAATGGTAAATATTATCATGTCAATGCAAAGATATAGATTTCCATAGCATGCAAAAAACCGTTGTCGAACATTGAGCCTATGGAAAAATAATGTATAAAGTAATCCGTAAGTACATTGTCATTGTCAATTCTGAAGGAAACATCAGCGTCGTAAAGAGCATTCGGACACTTTGTGGAAGCTGGCTGCTTGTGGCGCTCTTGTAAGCGTTCTGTTTCTTATCTCGCTATAGGTGACCCTAGGCTTGATTAGACCAGACGTGAGTGCAGATGTCCTTGCATTGCATTTTCTTAATACCTTAAATTCCTTGTTTTTAACAATATCACTAAACAGTACCTGTACACGTACCATAGAAAAGAAGCTTTTGTATCTCTGCCACTGAAAGTAACACTGTTCAAACGTGAGTCATGTGATGTTAAAAAGCGGGCTCTTCACGTGTCACCATCTGCTTCAAAACATGCTTGAAGCGTACCAAGCAGCCAATCCGCGTTGTTCTTCCAGTACACTAGCATGGAGTAAATATCCCCAGAGAGCTTTCGCAGGGCATGTACGTCTTTGGACCAGTTCTGCCGTTACTTTTGCTCCCGTGAATTTGCTCGTGTTACAATCGCACCGCATGGGTGTTGACTTTAGGTGGACGGTGCATAGCATACCGGGGCAAGTATTGACGAAAAGCCAGTGCAATTACGCCACAGCGCAATTGTCTCAGACAACGTGTAATCAACTCGACGTCATCACAGCTTTTCTTTTCTCTAAGACAAAGACACATTCAAGCTACAGTTGCAACTCTCTTACTCCTGTGGCATCAAGATGATAATCTGGGCCACCGCGTCGCTAATTTCGTTTTAATGTCCCTATCAAACTTGGTCTTAAAAGTAATAAATTACAAGTCCTTAACCGAATCGATGACGTTCAAATTTCATTAGGTTTATTGGAGTCTACTGAGGTTTCACAAGTTAGCATGCAAAAAGTCCTGTGCCCGAATTCGGAATAGCGATTCACCTAGGACGTACCTATTCAGAGTTGTATGCTGAGCGTTTACAGTGCCCCGCCACGGTTAGTGGCTATGGTACTCGGCTGCTGATTCGAGGGTTCGCGCGAACGAATCCCGGCCGCGGCGGCTGCATTTCAGCCGCGGCGGCTGCAAATGAGGCCCGTGTGCTGTGCGATGTCAGTGCACGTTAAAGAACCCCAGGTGGTCGAAATTTCCGGATATCTCCACTACGGCGTCTCTCATAATCAGAGCTGCTTTTGGGACGTTAAAACCCACAAAGAGAAGAAGACGACGAGCGTTTACAGTATAATAACGGAGCCATTATACGTAAGAACACGGGTATTTGGAATGGGGAGTGTTTTTGTGTAGAGTCACCACCAGTAAGACGCTTCTACGCGGAGAGCATGCAGCGGCATACATATTACCCTTCGGGCGCAGTTTCACAAAGCCAAGTCAATAAAAATGAAATCTCTATGTGTATCATGCGAAGGGGCTCTTTAATTAGTTTGCAATAGCCTGCTGAGAAGCTTGGTGTCACCAAGGCTAGTATAGACAGTATAACGAGACTGCTTGAACCCCAAAAGGGTGACACGCTATTACTTAACGTGGTGGTGTAGTCAGAACTTGAAGTAACGGTCACATCGCATCGCCAGATGGCGTGGCGACGTCCCGACGTACTCTTCGGACGCTGTAAGTGGTGACTTCATAACGTAGGATCAGGTCCGTTCGACCAGTAACCTTTCTGATACGTAGCGGCGAATAAGCCATGATCATCATTATTCAATGACGCCGAAATAATTGACCGAGTCGTTGTCATCACAGCTTTGCAACAGATAACAATTTCCACCTTGTTCTCATGGTATAAAAGTAAGAGAGAGATAAAAGGAAAGAATGGTCGGTGTGTTATCAATCTATGAGTTTCCTAACAAAATTTCGGGTTTGGGTTAAAATCATACCCAGAGACTCCGACGTACTATACAAGCATGCTATCGTTCATCCACGGCTCCTCCTACGTACGGCTGACCCAACGCGTGCCAACTCCGTGAATGACTGTATGCGACATGTCGAAATCATGTGGCAGAGAAGTGGTGCTTTCACGTTCCTAGTGTTATGGAGTCCCGTCTTTCACTGCCGATATGCCGCTTACCTTATGTACGTGTGCGGCAGCAACACGCTTTAGCTGAATGTGGCAGGCTTTTCGAATGTTATCGTAACGTACGTAGACTCACGAGAGCTCTTGGTGCAATTCAATAAATACCAGCGCAGAGTGATTGTCTACCAAGGAATTTAGATTTGTATAATTAATTTCGGTTGATGTATTAGCTTGTCTGCATATCAACGAAGGACTGGAGAATCGCAGAAGTCAAGTGAACATACTCTCTCTTTCAGATACTGTGTCCGACTCCACATTGTCGTCCCATTCAGAGACCACCATTTCAGGAGTATCAAGTGCCTCATTGAACTTCAGTTCTGCTGAGAGTTGTGCTTGTTGTCTGAAAAAAGAAAAATGAAACAGCAGCAATGAATGACTATTGAGCTTTCCAGCCTAATCAATACAACAGGTAATTGGCCGAAAGAAATCATAGTCGAAGTTCTGTGCCGCTTGAAGCTGTAGTGTTGTCTT
This sequence comes from Hyalomma asiaticum, assembly GCA_013339685.2. Taxonomy (NCBI): domain Eukaryota; kingdom Metazoa; phylum Arthropoda; class Arachnida; order Ixodida; family Ixodidae; genus Hyalomma; species Hyalomma asiaticum. The sequence goes on from JABSTT010004485.1 coordinate 20,017, forward strand.
TTGGACTAAATAAACTTCTGTTTATCAAGTAAAGGGGACCTTGATTTATTGACACATTGTAGAGAGCATGCGAGTGTCTCAGTTCTCTCAGCAGCCATCTTGTACTAAGGTCTAATGCTACGCGACGCCTTCTGGCAAAGTGTTCCACACTTGCTGCAACAGCTACCAGTGCCGCTATTGCTCCCGATATCAAAAGTACCTAGATACCCAATAACGGGAAGAGGGAACGAGCACTGATCTCCACTGGGAGGTTCTGGATGCCGTTTTGTTGCTGTCGCCTGCGGGTGCGCACACGGTTGGCGGAAGTGTGGAGGCTCGTCCCGGAAGTCGGGCGTCTGCTACGCTTCCAAGCCGCTGGTTAGCATTCCCGATTACGTATTTTGGCCTTTATTTCACGCATTAATGCGTCTTTAATGCTATGCATTTTCTTCAAACCTGAAAACTAGGGCAACAAAACATGGGAAGTGAATATGCAGCAGAGTTTAGCAGGGAAAGAAGCGAAATATCACAACCGTCTTTACTTTAGGTTGTCCGCCCGAATGCGATTCGTGCTCGCGAATGGACACTCCGGCCGGTGCTAATATGTGCATCTAATTATAATAAACTAATGTTTGTGAATGCATTTAGATTAGCAGAAAACAAGCTAGCGCATACGAAAATACGAAGGAGCCTGATATCGACACGGTAAATGCTGCGTGATACAAGACGGCATATTGTCTAAAAGGCTGGGAATAAAATAACTTGAAAATGACAAAGTGCGCTCCTTGCTAGTAACATTGAGAGCCAATACATTAGAATCATTTGCAGTTCTGCACGCAAAGGAATATAAATATATTTTCACAGAGGCCGTTATCTATAGTTTTGAAACGTGCTTTCTTTTAACTGCCTGACTTTACCGCTACTTTCGCCCCGCCACGGTGGTCTAGTGGCTATGGTACTCGGCTGCTGACCGGAGGGACGCGGGATCAAATCCGGGCCGCGGCGGCTGCATCTCGATGGAGGCGAAATGTTGAAGCCCGTGTACTGTGTGATGTCACTGCGCGTTAAGGATCCCCAGGTGGTCAAAATTTCCGGAGCCCTTCATTACGTTGTCTCACATAATCAGAGCTGGTTTGGGGACGTAAAACGCCACAAATCAATCAATTTGCCGCAAGTCTTTAGGGGTGGTTACCCAGTGGGCGCCTGTGGTGCCTATTTGTTACGAACTCTATGAAGTTTTTATTGAGTGCCACGTTAATTTGCAGCACGCCATTTGCTAAAAAGGAAAAACAAAACCACACAACAAGCATGCTAAGAAAACAGGTCGCGAAATACCGGCGATTTATGTGTCTGGCAATCGTGCCATTCACTGCAGCTCAAGTCAAACGTACACGCTAAGCGATCGAAATTCGGTGGCTTAATGGTATTATATTATTCTCACAGCCATTCAGCCGAAATTCCCAGGTCTATCTGTCGTCCACTTCTATGCAGTGTTTTTATTTCCCTTAAGCAAAGCTTTAAAAATATCCAGTTGCGCATTAACTACAAGAATGTGAGAACCTTAGTGTTGGTTACTGTGGCTCTCACCATCTTAGACTGCTTTTAATAAGCTCACGTAATTATTATTTATTATTTACCCATTCCTAAACTGTTGCTTAAAGCGAAACTTGTTCATTTTTGAAGTTACAGAGCATGTGAGCTGGTCTACGGGTAATGCAATTCCATAATAAAAGATGCAGTGGTTTAAATTTTTCTGGGAGACCAAGAAAGAGAGAACTTTGAAAAAGGGCTGTTGTAGCGGCGCCCGCCGCTATCGGTGCGTGATAGGCGAAAGAGAGGAGGGGACTGTCGTCCAACTCCCAGGCAAGAAAAAAGCCCCGTCTTTATTTCAACATCAGTTTAAATAGAACGAGCGTGACGTCAAGGACACGTGGTTCCATACACATGCGCCATGCACAATGAATCGGCGCATCATGCGGAGCGTGCTTTCAGCCGCATAGAAATGCAATCCAGCACATCCCCCCTTTTGCAAAATAGAAGTGTTTTCGTGTGTGGTACTTAGAACACTCGCACACGAACAAAACGCAAGAAACCTCAGAAGAACTGACCACGTTCATTACGCCGTTTGGGCGCTACTGCTACAGACATAAGAATGAAGATACGCGTTTATTGGTTGAGG
>JABSTT010004486.1:0-25790 GCA_013339685.2 Hyalomma asiaticum
TGAAGATACGCGTTTATTGGTTGAGGCCTGGCATATCAGTATTAGTGGAAGCGCGTGCGTGAGTCAGCCGTCGATTAGCTCAAACAGAGAGGAGATAGAATGCCTTAGCAGTTGCCTATCGCGTATACCGGCACGTGTAACCATTAGACAGGTGGCACTACCGCTCCTGAGCATGTGCAGATAAGCTGTGTGTCTTCCTTCTTGTTCGCCTCTGTGCTCTGCTTCAGTTGATAGTCAGCGTTCGTGTTGTTCACTTCTCCCCTTGTGTCCGTGTCTTGCACGCTCTTCTTCTGATTTTAAATACAGGTAGCATCACTTACTGCTCCCCAAGCACAGGAGCTACAAGTTGCTTAGATCTGGCACTGTGCTCACCGTCGCTGTTCTGTGAATTTAAATGGAGTGTAATAGACAACGTTTCCGGCAGTGACCACATGCCCGCTATCATAGAGTTAACACAGAGCCTCCCCACTACTCCACCAAGAGCACCTCGATGGAAACTATATCTCGCAGACTGGGGGCACTGTTCACTGAAAAAGCTGCTTTAAAAATATAGGTGCTTCACGGTTTAAGCTTAGAAGAAATGAACAAAACAATCACTGCCTTCATGCTACTGGCAGTCAAGCAAGCTGTCCCACAATCCTCTGGCATGCAAAAAAAAAGAAAGAGTGACCTTAATATAAGGTCAGGCGGTCCCATGCTGCCCATTTCCCACAAGGGTGGGTGACCTCCCAAGCGTACAGTACCTTCCTTCTGCCGAGCACCAGGTGGAAGTGTGCTTGTCTCTATTTTACCGGTAGGTACCTGGCGGCAGTGGCGGATGCCTCCCTGCCTACCACAGCAAGGCGGACGCTCAACTATTTCACCATCGCCGTGGTGTGTAAGGTGTAATGCAAAACAAGGCCTGGGGAATATTTCATAGATGCCCCAGACAAGACAACCTCCCATCATTTAAAAAGGCGAGGGCAAAGGCAAGATATATCCGTAGGCTGGCCGAAAAACTCTCCTGGAAAAACTATGTCTCATCAATTAACAGCTCCATCACATCCAATAGAATGTGGGATCAGGTGCACAAGTTTAACAGCAAATACACTTCATATACCATCCCTGCTCTCTCAACTCCTGGCACCCAGACAACATTATACGAACATGCAGATCTACTAGCGCATCATCTCTGCACTATTTCAAGCTCAGCAAACGATTCGACAGCCTTCTTAAAACAAACAGTCAATATAAAAACAAAAGCTTCATACAACGCCCCCTTAACGCTTCAGGAAATAAACAGAGTGCTTCCTGAAAATAAGAAAAAGCACCTGGTTCAGACAGAATACATTATCAAATGCTCGCACATTTGTCCCAGGAAGCGGGGAAGACATTGATGTACTTCTTTAACATCATCTGGGAAATTGGAAAAATGCTAACAGATTGGAAGAATGCTATTATAATTCCACTTCTTAAAGCAGGAAAAGACCCTACATTACCAACAAGCTACAGGCCCATAGAACTCACAAGTTGTATCGCAAAATCCTACGAGAGCATCATTAATATTTGACTAACATATGTCCTGGAAACCAACAACTTAAGTGTCCACCAGTGTGGTTATAAGAAACGGTGTTCGACTACTGATCACCTCGTTCACCTTGAACACATGGTACAAGAAGCTTTTTTATAGAAGCAGCACTGTTTAGCAGTACTTTTTATCTTGAAAAGGCATATGACACCACTTGGAAATATGGTATTTTACGAGACCTGTCAGATTTAGGAATCCATGAAATGATGCTCAACTGCTTGTCTGACTTTCTATCAGACCGAACCTTTCAAGTTCGTTTAGGTTCAACGTTTTCACGTCCATTTACTCAGGTCTTTGTGATAGTGTTTGACAAAGGCTGGTCCACCAGCCGAAACGTCAGCAAATATACTGTGCAAAAACCAACGTGCGTCGTACTCCCTTTTGTTCCTTATTGTACCGGGGCCAACATGATTTCCTTGCCGCAACTCTATATATATAGTATAGTTTCGGGATGGTTTCATTCGTTTTTGCCTTTCCTGTTTCTTTCTTACGAAATGCTGCTTTGCTTTGTTACATAGCTACGTTATGTGCATTTTTTTAATGTATGGTTGCTGGAACGTGTATCTTACGTCTTTCATAAATGCTGTTTCACACACGCTGGCGTCCTCACTCTGATAAAAAGTGGATGTCGTGGACACTGTTACCACGCACACTGTGCAGATCCCTGGTGTATCTATAGTGCATGTATAATGATATCGCTTGTCTACCGATTAATGTGGCGCATGTGCACTAACAATTCAGAAATGTATTTAAACGCCACGATAATCATGTTACTCGTCACACTGACGAAAGCTGGCCCACCAGCCGAAACGTTTGACGACCATTAAAAAGTTTGAACGTACGTCGTGCTTCGCTTACTCTGTGTATCACGGAGCCTGTGCGCTTTTTCTCACTGCCTCATCTATGTATATATATATATATATATATATATATATATATATATAAGCGAGTTCACGAAACACTCTATACAGCCATGCTGCACCGTTCACTAGATCCCATTTGTCATCGCCAAGCACACATTCCATAGTCATGGCCATAGTGCAGTTCTTTAGTAGTTTCTTCTTACCTTGTATCTGGCACAGCATAGCTTAGTCGCTCTTACGCCTCAAAACCACATAACTATCTGTTTACTAATATGCTTAGCTCTTATGAAGTTTAATTTCATACTATATATATATATTACGTAATTTTTATACAATCTGCGTTTTCATACACATGTTCATGCTCTCAAAAGGATATGTTGTTGAGCTAGTTGGTTCATAGCTTGAAGTAATAGTTATGGCGCTAAAACAACAGGACACAGAGAAGACAAAACACACGCTGGCGCCAGTGTGTGTTTCGTCTTCTCTGTGTCCCGTTGTTTTAGTGCCATAACTATTACTTCATGCTCTCGCTTGTTTGTTTCCAAGGCCAGTTCTCTATTCAGCCTTTCATTTGCATAGACTGCCTAGTTTTCACTAATGCTTTTTTTACTGTGTCTTGTGCCATATTTTTGTACTAGTATCAATGTAATAGCCCTCCCTCACTAAATGTGCTGGACTGGAACCTGTGGGGTATGTGTGTCATTGTATAAGTAAATAAATAAATGTGTGTTCTGTAGTGCTTGTTGTGTCAGTTTCACACAAAATGAAGCTGCACCGCACAAATTTGTAGTGTAATAGCTTTAACAAGCGTATAACATGTTGTCGTTTTTGAATTCCTTACAGCTGGGAAATGTGAGATGCATCTTTTTAACCCCTATGCTTCCCAACCCTTTAATCAGACACATGTGCCTGCGAGAAACGAAAATCAGACCGTATGTGTCAGTGCAGCTTCCATTGCGGTTTCGGACAAAGAGTGAATTTCTATCACAAAGTAGGTGGCATCAAAGGTGGGATGTCTTCCGCTAATTACCTCATCTGCTCTATTCTCTCCTGTTTCCATGTGAAATGCTCACGTGCATTTCTGTGTGTGCAGGGTCATTTGTAGGTCAGCGTTCTGTGTGTTAACGTTATTCAGACGCCACATAGATATATCGTCCGTGTCCCGTTTGCACTGTGAAACTCGGAATAATAATGTTGCTCACCCTTGGTGCAGTGGACGGAGGCCGAGCGGTGGTCCGGTGTGGCCACCTGAGCTGCCTAGAAGTGCTGCAGACGGTGGCTCAGCTTGCATCCAGCCATGGCCAAGGCCGACCAGCTGACACCCCAGGCGGAGCTGTTCCTGCGCGCGTATAGCCAGGTGCCTGCATTCCGGGACCTCTTTGACGAGGAGACCTTCTACATATTTGCCGCCTGTTTCGTGCTCACCACCTGCCTCGTCGCCTTCCTGCTGTCGCGCTTCATCACGCTGCGTCCCGTTGAATAAACAAAGCATTGTGCGTGCGCGCATGCGTGCCATGCACACCTCCTCGTAAACTACAAATCACTGTCGTTGCTTGTCATGACATTACATCTTGTCGTACTGTATTAACCAAAGCGTGGGAACTGCATTTGTAATCCCTGGATTACAAACAGATGGACAGGAGAGGGAAAATGCAACAATACCAAGAGAGGGAAAACGCAACAGAGGCAGGCAGAAGGTTAGATGAAGCGATGAAATTAAAAAGCTCGCGGTCATAAAGTGGAACCAACTCGCTCAGGATAGGGTGGATTGAAAGTCGTCGGGAGAGGCCTTCGTTCTGCAGTGGACCTAAGCAGGCTGATGGTGGTGTTGGTGATGGTCACATACTCTCAGTCCTTCTTGCGTTAAGTATCTGGCAGCTGTTCGATTTGTTCTCCTGGAGACCTCTTCCGGCCAACCGCAACAAGCATCGCCTTATGGTCGGTGAAATGACAACTGCAGTACTTCACTTATTTAATGGTGTCGTGGGAATGAAATGCTAAAAGAGTGGATGCAGAGCATCTGCCTCATGGCCTCCGAGATGGCGGGCGCGCCCGCCGTGTTGGAGGCCGTGGTAATCAAGACATTGCTTGATATGTTTCCACTAGATGGACATAGTTGTCCATTTTTGGAGCTGTTATTTTTCGGTCACGGAGGATTTTTCGCTCACAAGCGACGTGGCGACGCTGTCACCGACGGCGGTATTTCTGCGGAACGAGCTCTCTAACGCTGTCGCGTTAAAATGCAGGACCAGCACCTACTAGTGTATTGGTTTATTTTAGTAAACTATCAGACGGTCTATACAAGCACATGTGACTTAAGCATTCATAGCTGCAGAATGCATTTATCATTCTTCACACCGAGAGGGAAGCCAGCAGAACAACAATGAAACAGAATACCAGCAAACAAACACTTGTAGAAATATACCAATAATAATAAGGCTACCGCATGTTAAACTGCAAAAACCGCAATATAACTACATGGTATGCCGCAATGCTGGACTCCGGGAATTATGAGCACATGGGATTCTTTGACGTGCACTCGCAAAGCGCATTATACGGGGATGTAGCACTGTCACACGCATCCAAAATGCGACCACTGGATTTTAACCGGTATCCCGCTAGACCACCAACAACGTAGGACTTCAACTAAAGTCGTGTGTTGCTTTCTGCTTGTCTCTGTTCGCCACTGTCAAATTCCATCGTATATTCGGTGTACTTTTCATCTGTGTACCACTGTTTTTGAACTATTTTCGGTACGCTGCCTTACAGTGACCCTTCGTTGGGGCTGTAAGGTATATTGAATAAATCAGTAATTTTTCCAGCTGTCTAAGCCATGTAATGACTGAATGTAATAAGTATGATTCCATCAGCTATAGTAGAATGCAACTAAAAAAAAAAGGCAGTTGCCAACAAACGCCGACGGACCGCACCCGTCTGTGTTACTCCGACAACCAATCACAGAAGCAAACGAAATCGTCTTCAGGCGACCTCTTCAAACTGCCGCCATGTTCATGCCTTCAGTACCTACGAAACGTCTGCTGTTCAGTTCTTCCCTCGGCATAAGCCATGATGTGCTTGGGAAGCATGGACAAACATCTCCAGAGTCGCAGTGTTTCCGTTAGAAAAAAGAATGGCAGATGCCACGCGCAGTGGGAACCAAGGAAATGCGCAGCCTGCATCAGGAACTAAAATGGATCTGCATTGTCTCGCTATACCGATTTTGGTACACATTAAGTTAACGAAACGACCGCAAGAGCACCAAGACCGTGGCACGTAAATCATGCCGCTCATGACACGCATGTCGTGATTATCTTGTTATCACCTGCCATTTATAATCTTCATGCAGTATTCTTGTGCCATACCAATTTTCGTATACATCCCATTAACGAAACGGCCAGGAGAACACTAAGACCGTGGCATGTAAATCATGCCGCGCATGACATGCATATCATGATTTTCATGTGATGACCTGCCATTTTTGATCATCAGGCAGTCATGTGCCATACCAATTTTTGTATACCTCCCATAACGAAATGGCCAGGAGAGCACCAAGACCAGGGCATGTAAATCATGCCATTCACGGCGTGCATATTGTGATTTTCATGTTATGGCCTGTCATTTATGACCGTCATGCAGTCATATTGTGGCACACCAATTTTGCAGACATCCCATTAAAGAAACGGCTAGGAGAGCCGGCATGGCATGTAAATCATGCCACTCATGACATGCATGTCAAGATCGTCATGTTTTGACCTGTCATTTATGCTCATGCAGTCGTGTCGTTGCATACCCATTTTCGTATACATCCTATCAACAAAACCGCCAGTAGAGCACCAAGACAGTGGCATCTAAACGATGCCGCTCATGACATACATGTCATGATTTTCATGTTATGACACATCATTTATGTTCGCTGTGCAGTGATGTTATGGCATACTAATTTTCGTATACCACCCATTAAAGAAACGGCCAGGAGAGCACCAAGGCCATGACATTTAAATCGCGCCGCTTATGACATGCATGTCATGATTTTCATGTTATGGCCTGTCATTTATGTTCGTCATGCAGTCGTGTATGTCATGGCATAACAATTGTCGCATACATCCCATTAACAAAATGGCCAGGAGAGCAGCAAGACCGGGGCATGTAAATCACGTCGCTCATGAAATGCATGTCATAATTTTCACGTTACGACCTGTCATTTATGATCATCATGAAGTCATGTTGTGGCATACGAATTTTCGTATACATCCGATTAACGAAACGTCCAGGAGAGCACCGAGACTGGCATGTAAATCACGCTGCTCATAACATGTATGTCGTGATTTTCATGTTATGACCTGTCATTTATGTTCTTCGTGCAGTCATGTTGTGGCATACGAATTTTCGTATGCATCCCATTAACAAACGTCCAGGAGAACACCCAGACCGTGGCATGTAAATCATGCCGCTCATGACATGCCTTTCATGTTACGACCTGTCGTTAGGTTTGTCATGCAGTCATGGCATACCAATTTTCGTATACAACCCATTAACGAAACATCCAGGAGAGCACCCACACCGTGGCATGTAAATCATTCCATTCATGACATGCATGTGATGATTTTCATGTTATGACATCTCATTTATGACAGTCATGTTGTGGCATACGAATTTTCGTATGCATCCCATTAAACAACGTCCAGGAGAGCACCGAGACCGTGGCATGTAAATCACGCTGCTCATAACATGTATGTCGTGATTTCATGTTACGACATGTCATTTATGATCGTCATGCGTCATTTTCTGGCTTACGAATTTTCGTATACAACCCATTAACAAAACGTCCAGGAGAGCACAGAGACGTGGCATGTAAATCATGCCGCTCATGACCTGCCTATCATGATTTTCATGTTACGACCTTTGTGTAGGTTCGTCATGCATCATGGCATACCATTTTCGTATACAACCCATTAACAAAACATCCAGGAGAGCACCCGACCGTGGCATTAAATCAGGCGCTCATGACATGCCTATCACGATTTTCATGTTGCGACCTGTCCTTTATGATCGTCATTAAGTCATTTCTGCTTACGAAGTTTCGTATAGATCCCATTAAAGAAACTTCCAGGAGAGCGCCCAGACCATGCTGTAATCATGCCGGTCATTGGACATGCTGTGACGATTGTTCATATTATGACCGGTCATTTGACCGGCATGCCAGACATGTTGTGGAATAATTTTCGTATGCATCCCATTAAACAACGTCCAGGAGAGCACCGAGACCGTGGCATGTAAATCACGCTGCTCATAACATGTATGTCGTGATTTTCATGTTACGACATGTCATTTATGATCGTCATGCAGTCATTTTCTGGCTTACGAATTTTCGTATACAACCCATTAACAAAACGTCCAGGAGAGCACAGAGACCGTGGCATGTAAATCATGCCGCTCATGACATGCCTATCATGATTTTCATGTTACGACCTGTTGTGTAGGTTCGTCATGCAGTCATGGCATACCAATTTTCGTATACAACCCATTAACAAAACATCCAGGAGAGCACCCAGACCGTGGCATGTAAATCAGGCCGCTCATGACATGCCTATCACGATTTTCATGTTGCGACCTGTCATTTATGATCGTCATTAAGTCATGTTCTGGCTTACGAATTTTCGTATAGATCCCATTAAAGAAACTTCCAGGAGAGCGCCCAGACCATGGCATGTAAATCATGCCGTTCATGACATGCATGTGAAGATTTTCATATTATGACCGGTCATTTATGACCGTCATGCAGACATGGCATACCAATTTTCGTATACAATCCATTAACGAAACATCCAGGAGAGCACCCAGACCGTGGCATGTAAATCATGCCGTTCATGACATGCATGTGATGATTTTCACGTTACGACTTGTCATTTATGACCGTCATGCAGTCATGTTGTGGCATACGAATTTTCGTATGCATCCCATTAACGAAACATCCAGGAGAGCACCCAGACCGTGGCATTTAAATCGTGCCGCTCATGACATGCCTATCATGATTTTCATGTTACGACCTGTCGTTTAGGATCGTCATGCAGTCATGGCATACCAATTTTCGTATACAATCCATTAACGAAACATCCAGGAGAGCACGCAGACCGTGGCATGTAAATCACGCTGCTCATAACATGTATGTCATCATTTTCATGTTATGACCTGTCATTTATGATTGTCATGCAGTCATGTACAGGCTTACGAATTTTCGTATCCATCGCATTAACGAAACATCCAGGAGAGCACCCAGACCGTGGCATGTAAATCATGCCATTCATGACATGCATGTGATGATTTTCATGTTATGACCTGTCATTTATGACAGTCATGTTGTGGCATACGAATTTTCGTATGCATCCCATTAAACAACGTCCAGGAGAGCACCGAGACCGTGGCATGTAAATCACGCTGCTCATAACATGTATGTCGTGATTTTCATGTTACGACATGTCATTTATGATCGTCATGCAGTCATTTTCTGGCTTACGAATTTTCGTATACAACCCATTAACAAAACGTCCAGGAGAGCACAGAGACCGTGGCATGTAAATCATGCCGCTCATGACATGCCTATCATGATTTTCATGTTACGACCTGTTGTGTAGGTTCGTCATGCAGTCATGGCATACCAATTTTCGTATACAACCCATTAACAAAACATCCAGGAGAGCACCCAGACCGTGGCATGTAAATCAGGCCGCTCATGGACATGCCTATCACGATTTCCATGTTGCGACCTGTCCTTTATGATCCGTCTAATTAAGTCATGTTCTGGTACGAATTTCTCCCCTGCTTATAGATCCCCATTAAAGAAACTTCCAGGAGAGCGCCCAGATCCATGGCATGTAATCATGCCGTTCATGACATGCATGTGAAGACTTTTCATTATTATGAACCGGTCATTTATGAACATCGTCATGCAGACAGTGTGGAATACGGAATTTTCGTATGCATTCCCATTAACAAACGGTCAGGAGGGCCACCGAGACCGCTGTGGCACTGTAAATCATGCTGCTCATAACGTATTATTTCATGATTTTCATGTTACGACATGTTCATTTATGATCGTCATGCATGCATTTTCTGGCTTACGAATTTTCGTATACAACCCATTAACAAAACGTCCAGGAGAGCACCGAGACCGTGGCATGTGAATCATGCCGTTCATGACATGCATGTGATGATTTTCACGTTACGACTTGTCATTTATGACCGTCATGCAGTCATGTCCTGGCTTACGAATTTTCGTATAAATCCCATTAACGAAACATCCAGGAGAGCACCCAGATCGTGGCATTTAAATCGTGCCGCTCATGACATGCCTATCATGATTTTCATGTTACGACCTGTCATTTATGATCGTCATTAGGTCATGTTCTGCTTTACGAATTTTCGTATACATCGCATTAACAAAACATCCAGGAGAGCACCGAGACCGTGGCATTTAAATGAAATGCTTGTCATGATTGTCATGTTATGACCTGTCATTTAACACAGTCATGTTGTGGCATACGAATTTTCGTATGCATCCCATTAACAAAACGTCCAGGAGAGCACCGAGACCGTGGCAGGTAAATCACGCCGCTCATGACATGCCTATCATGGTTTTCATATTACGACCTGTCGTTTAGGATCGTCATGCAGTCATGGCATACCAATTTTCGTATACAACCCATTAACAAAACATCCAGGAGAGCACCCACACCGTGGCATGTAAATCATTCCATTCATGACATGCATGTGATGATTTTCATGTTATGACATCTCATTTATGACAGTCATGTTGTGGCATACGAATTTTCGTATGCATCCCATTAACAAAACGTCCAGGAGAGCACCGAGACCGTGGCATGTAAATCACGCTGCTCATAACATGTATGTCGTGATTTTCATGTTACGACATGTCATTTATGATCGTCATGCAGTCATTTTCTGGCTTACGAATTTTCGTATACAACCCATTAACAAAACGTCCAGGAGAGCACAGAGACCGTGGCATGTAAATCATGCCGCTCATGACATGCCTATCATGATTTTCATGTTACGACCTGTTGTGTAGGTTCGTCATGCAGTCATGGCATACCAATTTTCGTATACAACCCATTAACAAAACATCCAGGAGAGCACCCAGACCGTGGCATGTAAATCAGGCCGCTCATGACATGCCTATCACGATTTTCATGTTACGACCTGTCATTTATGATCGTCATTAAGTCATGTTCTGGCTTACGAATTTTCGTATACATCCCATTAACAAAACATCCAGGAGAGCACCGAGACCGTGGCATGTAAATCACGCTGCTCATAACATGTATGTCATCATTTTCATGTTATGACCTGTCATTTATGATTGTCATGCAGTCATGTACAGGCTTACGAATTTTCGTATCCATCGCATTAACGAAACATCCAGGAGAGCACCCAGACCGTGCATTTAAATGAAATGCTTGTCATGATTTTCATGTTATGACCTGTCATTTATGAGAGTCATGTTGTGGGATACGAATTTTCGTATGCATCCCATTAACAAAACGTCCAGGAGAGCACCGAGACCGTGGCATGTAAATCATGCCATTCATGACATGCGTGTGATGATTTTCACGTTACGACTTGTCATTTATGATCGTCAGTAAGTCATGTTCTGGCTTACGAATTTTCGTATACAGCCCATTAACGAAACATCCAGGAGAGCACCCAGACCGTGGCATGTAAATCATGCCATTCATGACATGCGTGTGATGATTTTCACGTTACGACTTGTCATTTATGACCGTCATGCAGTCATGTCCTGGCTTATGAATTTTCGTATAAATCCCATTAACGAAACATCCAGGAGAGCACCCAGACCGTGGCATTTAAATCGTGCCGCTCATGACATGCCTATCATGATTTTCATGTTACGACCTGTCGTTTAGGATCGTCATGCAGTCATGGCATACCAATTTTCGTATACAACACATTAACGAAACATCCAGGAGAGCACCCAGACCGTGGCATGTAAATCATGCCGCTCATGACATGCCTATCACGATTTTCATGTTACGACCTGTCATTTATGATCGTCATTAAGTCATGTTCTGGCTTACGAATTTTCGTATACATCCCATTAACAAAACATCCAGGAGAGCACCCAGACCGTGGCATGTAAATCATGCCATTCATGACATGCATATGATGATTGTCATGTTACCACCAGTCATTTATGACCGTCATTCAGTCATGTTGTGGCATACGAATTTTCGTATACAGCCCATTAACGAAACATCCAGGAGAGGCACCCAGGACCGTGGCATGTAAATCATGCATTCAGACATGCGTGTGATGATTTGCACGTTACGACTTGTCATTTATGACCGTCATGCAGTCATGTCCTGGCTTATGAATTTTCGTATAAATCCCATTAACGAAACACTTCCAGGAGAGCACCCAGGCCGTGGCATTTAAATCCGTGCCGCTCATGACATGCCTATCATGATTTTCATGTACGACCTGTCGTTTAGGATCGTCATGCAGTCATGGCATACCAATTTCGTATACACACATTAACGAAACATCCAGGAGAGCACCCAGACCGTGGCATGTAAATCATGCCGCTCATGACATGCCTATCACGATTTTCATGTTACGACCTGTCATTTATGATCGTCATTAAGTCATGTTCTGGCTTACGAATTTTCGTATACAGCCCATTAACGAAACATCCAGGAGAGCACCTAGACCGTGGCATGTAAATCATGCCATTCATGACATGCATATGATGATTGTCATGTTACCACCAGTCATTTATGACCGTCATTCAGTCATGTTGTAGCAGACGAATTTTCGTATACATCCCATTACGAAATCGTCAAGGAGAGCACCTCAAGGAGAGCATGGCATGTTAATCACGCTGATCATAACATGTATATCATGATTTTCATGTTATGACCTGTCATTTATGATCGTCATGCAGTCATGTTCTGGCTTACCAATTTTTGTATACGTCCCATTAACGAAACATCCAGGAGAGCACCCAGACTGTGGCATGTAAATCATGCCATTCATGACATCGATGTGATGATTTTCATGTTATGACCTGTCATTTATGACCGTCATGCAGTCATGTTGTGGCATACGAATTTTCGTATGCATCCCATTAACAAAACGTCCAGGAGAGCACCGAGACCGTGGCATGTAATTCGTGCCGCTCATGACATGCCTATCATGATTTTCATGTTACGACCTGTCGTTTAGGATCGTCATGCAGTCATGGCATACCAATTTTCGTATACAACCCATTAACGAAACATCTAGAAGAGCACCCAGACCGTGGCATGTAAATCATGCCATTCATGACATGCATGTGATGATTTTCATGTTATGACCTGTCATTTATGACCGTCATGCAGTCATGTTGTGGCATACGAATTTTCGTATGCATCCCATTAACAAAACGTCAAGGAGAGCACCGAGACCGTGGCATGTACATCACGTGGCTCATAACATGTATGTCATGATTTTCATGTTACGACCTGTCATTTATAATCGTCATGCAGTCATGTTCTGGCTACCAATTTTCGTATACATCCCATTAAGGAAACGTCCAGGAGAGCACCGAGACTGTGGCATGTAAATCATGCTGCTCATAACATGTATATCATGATTTTCATGTTATGACCTGTCATTTATGATCTTGATGCAGTCATGTTCAGGCTTACGAATTTTCGTATAGATCCCATTAACGAAACATCCAGGAGAGCACCCAGACCGTGGCATGGAAATCATGCCGCTCATGACATGCCTATCATGATTTTCATGTTACGACCTGTCGTTTAGGATCGTCATGCAGTCATGGCATACCAGTTTTCGTGTACAACCCATTAACAATACATCCAGTAGAGCACCCAAACCATGGCACGTAAATCATGCCATTCATGACATGCATGTGATGATTTTCATGTTATGACCTGTCATTCATGACCGTCATGTAGTCAGGGTGTGGAATACGATTTTATTATGCATCCCATTAAACGTCCAGGAGAGCACCGAGACCGTGACATGTAAATCATGCCGCTCATGACATGCCTTTCATGATTTTCATGTTACGACCTGTCGTTTAGGTTCGTGATGCAGTCATGGCATACCAATTTTGTATACAACTCTAACGAAACATCCAGGAGAGCACCCAGACCGTGCAATGTAAATCATGCCGCTCATGACAGGCATGTGATGATTTTCACGTTATGACCGTCATGCAGTCATGTCCTGGCTTACGAATTTTCGTATAAATCCCATTAACGAAACATCCAGGAGAGCACCCAGACCGTGGCATTTAAATCGTGCTGCTCATGACATGCCTATCATGATTTTCATGTTACGACCTGTCGTTTAGGTTCGTCATGCAGTCATGGCATACCAATTTTCGTATACAACCCATTAACGAAACATCCAGGAGAGCACCGAGACCGTGGCAAGTAAATCATGCCGCTCATGACATGCCTATCACGATTTTCATGTTACGACCTGTCATTTATGATCGTCATTCAGTCATGTCCTGGCTTACGAATTTTCGTATACATCCCATTAACGAAACTTCTAGGAGGGCGCCCGGACCGTGGCATTTAAATCATGCCGTTCATGAAATGCATGCCACGACTTTCATGTTATGACCTGTCATTTATGACCGTCATGCAGTCATGTTCAGGCTTATGAATTTTCGTATCCATCGCATTAACGAAACATCCAGGAGAGCACCCAGACCGCGGCATTTAAATGAAATGCTTGTCATGATTTTCATGTTATGACCTGTCATTTATGACAGTCATGTTGTGGCATACGAATTTTCGTATGCATCCCATTAACAAAACGTCCAGGAGAGCAACGAGACCGTGGCAGGTAAATCACGCCGCTCATGACATGCCTATCATGATTTTCATGTTACGACCTGTCGTTTAGGATCGTCATGCAGTCATGGCATACCAATTTTCGTATACAACACATTAACGAAACATCCAGGAGAGCACCCAGACCGTGGCATGTAAATCATGCCGCTCATGACATGCCTATCACGATTTTCATTTTACGACCTGTCATTTATGATCGTCATTAAGTCATGTTCTGGCTTACGAATTTTCGTATACAGTCCATTAACGAAACATCCAGGAGAGCACCCAGACCGTGGCATGTAAATCATGCCATTCATGACATGCATATGATGATTGTCATGTTACCACCAGTCATTTATGACCGTCATTCAGTCATGTTGTAGCAGACGAATTTTCGTATACATCCCATTACGAAATCGTCAAGGAGAGCACCTCAAGGAGAGCATGGCATGTTAATCACGCTGATCATAACATGTATGTCATGATTTTCATGTTATGACCTGTCATTTATGATCGTCATGCAGTCATGTTCTGGCTTACCGATTTTCGTATACGTCCCATTAACGAAACATCCAGGAGAGCACCCAGACCGTGGCATGTAAATCATGCCATTCATGACATGGATGTGATGATTTTCATGTTATGACCTGTCATTTATGACCGTCATGCAGTCATGTTGTGGCATACGAATTTTCGTATGCATCCCATTAACAAAACGTCAAGGAGAGCACCGAGACCGTGGCATGTACATCACGTGGCTCATAACATGTATGTCATGATTTTCATGTTACGACCTGTCATTTATGATCATCATGCAGTCATGTTCTGGCTTACGAATTTTCGTATACATCCCATTAAGGAAACGTCGAGGAGAGCACCGAGACCGTGGCATGTAAATCACGCTGCTCATAACATGTCATCATTTTCATGTTATGACCTGTCATTTATGATTGTCATGCAGTCATGTTCAGGCTTACGAATTTTCGTATCCAGCGCATTAACGAAACATCCAGGAGAGCACCCAGACCGCAGCATTTAAATGAAATGCTTGTCATGATTGTCATGTTATGACCTGTCATTTAACACAGTCATGTTGTGGCATACGAATTTTCGTATACATCCCATTAACAAAACGTCCAGGAGAGCACCGAGACCGTGGCATGTAAATCATGCCATTCATGACATGCGTGTGATGATTTTCACGTTACGACTTGTCATTTATGACCGTCATGCAGTCATGTCCTGGCTTACGAATTTTCGTATAAATCCCATTAACGAAACATCCATGAGAGCACCCAGACCGTGGAATTTAAATCGTGCCGCTCATGACATGCCTATCATGATTTTCATGTTACGACCTGTCGTTTAGGATCGTGATGCAGTCATGGCATACCAATTTTCGTATACAATCCATGAACGAAACACCCAGGGGAGCACCCAGACCGTGGCATGTAAATCATGCCGTTCATGACATGCATGTGATGATTTTCACGTTACGACTTGTCATTTATGACCGTCATGCAATCATGTTGTGGCATACGAATTTTCCTATGCATCCCATTAACGAAACATCCAGGAGAGCACCCAGACCGTGGAATTTAAATCGTGCCGCTCATGACATGCCTATCATGATTTTCATGTTACGACCTGTCGTTTAGGACCGTCATGCAGTCATGGCATACCAATTTTCGTATACAATCCATTAACCAAACATCCAGGACAGCACGCAGACCGTGGCATGTAAATCACGCCGCTCATAACATGTATGTCATCATTTCCATGTTATGACCTGTCATTTATGATTGTCATGCAGTCATGTTCAGGCTTACGAATTTTCGTATCCATCGCATTAACGAAACATCCAGGAGAGCACCCAGACCGCGGCATTTAAATCGTGCCGCTCATGACATGCCTATTCATGATTTTCATGTTACGACCTGTCGTTTAGGATTCGTCATGCAGTCATGGCATACCAATTTTTCGTATACAATCCATTAACGAAAGCATCCAGGGGAGCACCCAGACCGTGGCATGTAAATCATGCAGTTCATGACATGCATGTGATGATTTTCATGTTACGACTTGTCATTTAGATCGTCATGCAGTCATGTCTGGCTTACGAATTTTCGTATAAATCCCTTAACGAAACATCCAGGAGAGCACCCAGCCGTGGCAATTTAAATCGTGCCGCTCATGACATGCCTATCATTATTTTCATGTTACGACCTGTCGTTTAGGATCGTCTGCAGTCATGGCATACCAATTTTCGTATACCAATCCCATTAACGAAACATCCAGGAGAGCACCCAGACCGTGGCATGTAAATCATGACGCTCATGGACATGCACTATCACGATTTTCATGTTATGACCTGTCATTTATGATTGTCATGCAGTCATGTTCAGGCTTACGAATTTTCGTATCCATCGCATTAACGAAACATCCAGGAGAGCACCCAGACCGCAGCATTTAAATGAAATGCTTGTCATGATTGTCATGTTATGACCCGTCATTTAACACAGTCATGTTGTGGCATACGAATTTTCGTATGCATTCCATTAACAAAACGACCAGGAGAGCACCGAGACCGTGTTATGTAAATCATGCCATTCATGACATGCGTGTCATGATTTTCATGTTACAACTTGTCATTTATGACCGTCATGCAGTCATGTCCTGGCTTACGAATTTTCGTATAAATCCCATTAACGAAACATCCAGGAGAGCACCCAGACCGTGGAATTTAAATCGTGCCGCTCATGACATGCCTATCATGATTTTCATGATACGACCTGTCGTTTAGGATCGTCATGCAGTCATGGCATACCAATTTTCGTATACAATCCATTAACGAAACATCTAGAAGCGCACCAGACGTGGCATGTAAATCATGCATTCATGACATGCATGTGATGATTTTTCACGTTATGACCTGTCATTTATGACCGTCATGCCGTCATGTTGTGGCATACGAATTTT
The DNA here is from genome assembly GCA_013339685.2 of Hyalomma asiaticum. Classification (NCBI taxonomy): domain Eukaryota; kingdom Metazoa; phylum Arthropoda; class Arachnida; order Ixodida; family Ixodidae; genus Hyalomma; species Hyalomma asiaticum. The sequence goes on from JABSTT010004486.1 coordinate 17,301, forward strand.
CGTATGCATCCCATTAACAAACGTCAAGGAGAGCACCGAGACCGTGGCATGTACATCACGTGGCTCATAACATGTATGTCATGATTTTCGTGTTACGACCTGTCATTTATGATCGTCATGCAGTCATGTTCTGGCTACGAATTTTCGTATACATCCCATTAAGGAACGTCGAGGAGAGCACCGAGAACGTGGCATGTAAATCACGCTGCTCTAACATGTCATCATTTTCATGTTATGACCTGTCATTTATGATTGTCATGCAGTCATGTTCAGGCTTACGAATTTTCGTATGCCAGCGCATTAACGAAAACATCCAGGAGAGCACCCAGACTGCAGCATTTAAATGAAATGCTTGTCATGATTGTCATGTTATGACCTGTCATTTAACACAGTCATGTTGTGGCATACGAATTTTCGTATACATCCCATTAACAAAACGTCCAGGAGAGCACCGAGACCGTGGCATGTAAATCATGCCATTCATGACATGCGTGTGATGATTTTCACGTTACGACTTGTCATTTATGACCGTCATGCAGTCATGTCCTGGCTTACGAATTTTCGTATAAATCCCATTAACGAAACATCCAGGAGAGCACCCAGACCGTGGCATTTAAATCGTGCCGCTCATGACATGCCTATCATGATTTTCATGTTACGACCTGTCGTTTAGGATCGTGATGCAGTCATGGCATACCAATTTTCGTATACAATCCATGAACGAAACATCCAGGGGAGCACCCAGACCGTGGCATGTAAATCATGCCGCTCATGACACGCCTATCACGATTTTCATGTTACGACCTGTCATTTATCATCGTCATTAAGTCATGTTCTGGCTTACGAATTTTCGTATACATCCCATTAACAAAACATCCAGGAGAGCACCGAGACCGTGGCATGTAAATCACGCTGCTCATAACATGTATGTGATGATTTTCATGTTATGACCTGTCATTTATGATCGTCATGCAGTCATGTTCTGGCTTACGAATTTTCGTATACATCCCATTAACGAAACATCCAGGAGAGCACCCAGACCGTGGCATGTAAATCATGCCATTCATGACATCGATGTGATGATTTTCATGTTATGACCTGTCATTTATGACCGTCATGCAGTCATGTTGTGGCATACGAATTTTCGTATGCATCCCATTAACAAAACGTCCAGGAGAGCACCGAGACCGTGGCATGTAATTCGTGCCGCTCATGACATGCCTATCACGATTTTCATGTTACGACCTGTCGTTTAGGATCGTCATGCGGTCATGGCATACCAATTTTCGTATACAACCCATTAACGAAACATCTAGAAGAGCACCCAGACCGTGGCATGTAAATCATGCCATTCATGACATGCATGTGATGATTTTCACGTTACGACTTGTTCATTTATGACCGTCATGCATCATGTTGTGGCATACGAATTTCGTGTGCATCCCATTAACGAAACATCCAGGAGAGCACCCAGACCGTGGAATTTACATTCGTGCCGCTCATGACATGCCTATCATGATTTTCATGTTACGACCTGTTGTTAGGACCGTCATGCAGTCATGGCATACCAATTTTCGTATACAATCCATTAACCAAACATCCAGGAGAGCATGCAGACCGTGGCATGTAAATCACGCTGCTCATAACATGTATATCATCATTTTCATGTTATGACCTGTCATTTATGACCGTCATGCAGTCATGTTGTGGCATACGAATTTTCGTATGCATCCCATTAACAAAACGTCAAGGAGAGCACCGAGACCGTGGCATGTACATCACGTGGCTCATAACATGTATGTCATGATTTTCATATTACGACCTGTCATTTATAATCGTCATGCAGTCATGTTGTGGCATACGAATTTTCGTATACATCCCATTAAGGAAACGTCCAGGAGAGCACCGAGACTGTGGCATGTAAATCATGCTGCTCATAACATGTATATCATGATTTTCATGTTATGACCTGTCATTTATGATCTTGATGCAGTCATGTTCAGGCTTACGAATTTTCGTATACATCCCATTAACGAAACATCCAGGAGAGCACCCAGACCATGGCATTTAAATGAAATGCATGTCATGATTTTCATGTTATGACCTGTCATTAATGAGTCATGTTGTGGCATGCGAATTTTCGTAAGCATCCCATTAACAAAACGTCCAGGAAAGCACCGAGACCGTGGCATCGAAATCATGCCGCTCATGACATGCCTATCATGATTTTCATGTTACGACCTGTCGTTTAGGATCGTCATGCAGTCATGGCATACCAGTTTTCGTGTACAACCCATTAACAATACATCCAGTAGAGCACCCAGACCATGCCACGTAAATCATGCCATTCATGACATGCATGTGATGATTTTCATGTTATGACCTGTCATTTATGACCGTCATGTAGTCAGGGTGTGGAATACGATTTTATTATGCATCCCATTAACAAACGTCCAGGAGAGCACCGAGACCGTGACATGTAAATCATGCCGCTCATGACATGCCTTTCATGATTTTCATGTTACGACCTGTCGTTTAGGTTCGTGATGCAGTCATGGCATACCAATTTTGTATACAACCCATTAACGAAACATCCAGGAGAGCACCGAGACCGTGGCAAGTAAATCATGCCGCTCATGACATGCCTATCATGATTTTCATGTTACGACCTGTCGTTTAGGTTCGTCATGCAGTCATGGCATACCAATTTTCGTATACAACCCATTAACGAAACATCCAGGAGAGCACCCAGACCGTGGCATGTAAATCATGCCGCTCATGACATGCCTATCACGATTTTCATGTTACGACCTGTCATTTATGATCGTCATTCAGTCATGTTCTGGCTTACGAATTTTCGTATACATCCCATTAACAAAACGTCCAGGAGAGCACCCAGACCGTGGCATGTAAATCATGCCATTCATGACATGCATGTGATGATTTTCATGTTATGACCTGTCATTTATGACCGTCATGCAGTCATGTTGTGGCATACGAATTTTCGTATGCATCCCATTAACAAAACGTCCAGGAGAGCACCGAGACCGTGGCATGTAAATCATGCCGCTCATGACATGCCTTTCATGATTTTCATGTTACGACCTGTCGTTTAGGTTCGTCATGCAGTCATGGCATACCAATTTTCGTATACAACCCATTAACGAAACATCCAGGAGAGCACCCAGACCGTGCCATGTAAATCATTCCATTCATGGCATGCATGTGATGATTTTCATGTTATGACCTCTCATTTATGACCGTCATGCAGTCATGTTGTGGCATACGAATTTTCGTATGCATCCCATTAACAAAACGTCCAGGAGAGCACCGAGACCGTGGCATGTAATTCGTGCCGCTCATGACATGCCTTTCATGATTTTCATGTTACGACTGCGTTTAGGTTCGTCATGCAGTCATGGCATACCAATTTTCGTATACAACCCTTAACGAAACATCCAGGAGAGCACCAGACCGTGCCATGTAAATCATTCCATTTCATGGCATGCATGTGATTGATTTTCATGTTATGAACCTCTCATTTATCACCGTCATGCAGTCATGTTGTGGCATACGAATTTTTCGTATGCATCCCGTAACAAAACGTCAAGGAGAGCACCGAGACCGTGGCTTGTACATCAAGTGGCTCATAATAATGTATGTCATGACTTTCATGTTACGGACCTGTCATGTATGATCGTCATGCAGTCATGTTCTGGCTTACGAATTTTCGTATACATCCCATTAAAGAAACGTCGAGGAGAGCACCGAGACCGGGCATGTAAATCACGCTACTCATAACATGTCATCATTTTCCTGTTATGACCTGTCATTTATGATTGTCAGGCAGCATGTTCCAGGCTTACGAATTTTCGTATCCAGCGCATTAACGAAACATCCAGGAGAGCACCCAGACCGCAGCATTTAAATGAAATGCTTGTCATGATTGTCATGTTATGACCTGTCATTTAACACAGTCATGTTGTGGCATACGAATTTTCGTATACATCCCATTAACAAAACGTCCAGGAGAGCACCGAGACCGTGGCATGTAAATCATGCCATTCATGACATGCGTGTGATGATTTTCACGTTACGACTTGTCATTTATGACCGTCATGCAATCATGTCCTGGCTTACGAATTTTCGTATAAATCCCATTAACGAAACATCCATGAGAGCACCCAGACCGTGGCATTTAAATCGTGCCGCTCATGACATGCCTATCATGATTTTCATGTTACGACCTGTCGTTTAGGATCGTGATGCAGTCATGGCATACCAATTTTCGTATACAATCCATTGAACGAAACATCCAGGGGAGCACCCAGACCGTGGCATGTAAATCATGCCGTTCATGACATGCATGTGATGATTTTCACGTTACGACTTGTCATTTATGACCGTCATGCAATCATGTTGTGGCATACGAATTTTCGTATGCATCCCATTAACGAAACATCCAGGAGAGCACCCAGACCGTGGAATTTAAATCGTGCCGCTCATGACATGCCTATCATGATTTTCATGTTACGACCTGTCGTTTAGGACCGTCATGCAGTCATGGCATACCAATTTTCGTATACAATCCATTAACCAAACATCCAGGAGAGCACGCAGACCGTGGCATGTAAATCAAATGAAATGCATGTCATGATTTTCATGTTATGACCTGTCATTAATGACAGTCATGTTGTGGCATGCGAATTTTCGTAAGCATCCCATTAACAAAACGTCCAGGAAAGCACCGAGACCGTGGCATGGAAATCATGCCGCTCATGACATGCCTATCATGATTTTCATGTTACGACCTGTCGTTTAGGATCGTCATGCAGTCATGGCATACCAGTTTTCGTGTACAACCCATTAACAATACATCCATTAGAGCACCCAAACCATGGCACGTAAATCATGCCATTCATGACATGCATGTGATGATTTTCATGTTATGACCTGTCATTTATGACCGTCATGTAGTCAGGGTGTGGAATACGATTTTATTATGCATCCCATTAACAAACGTCCAGGAGAGCACCGAGACCGTGAGATGTAAATCATGCCGCTCATGACATGCCTTTCATGATTTTCATGTTACGACCTGTCGTTTAGGTTCGTGATGCAGTCATGGCATACCAATTTTGTATACAACCCTTTAACGAAACATCCAGGAGAGCACCCAGACCGTGCAATGTAAATCATGCCGCTCATGACAGGCATGTGATGATTTTCATGTTACGACCTGTCGTTTATGATCGTCATTCAGTCATGTCCTGGCTTACGAATTTTCCTATACATCCCATTAACGAAACTTCTAGGAGGGCGCCAGGACCGCTGCATTTAAATCATGCCGTTCATGAAATGCGTGCCACGACTTTCATGTTATGACCTGTCATTTATGACCGTCATGCAGTCATGTTCAGGCTTATGAATTTTCGTATCCATCGCATTAACGAAACATCCAGGAGAGCACCCAGACCGCGGCATTTAAATGAAATGCTTGTCATGATTTTCATGTTATGACCTGTCATTTATGACAGCCATGTTCTGGCTTACGAATTTTCGTATACAGTCCATTAACGAAACATCCAGGAGAGCACCGAGACCGTGGCATGTAAATCATGCCATTCATGACATGCATATGATGATTGTCATGTTACCACCAGTCATTTATGACCGTCATTCAGTCATGTTGTAGCAGACGAATTTTCGTATACATCCCATTACGAAATCGTCAAGGAGGGCACTCAGGAGAGCATGGCATGTTAATCACGCTGATCATAACATGCATGTCATGATTTTCATGTTATGACCTGTCATTTATGATCGTCATGCAGTCATGTTCTGGCTTACCGATTTTCTTACGTCCCATTAACGAAACATCCAGGAGAGCACCCAGACCGTGGCATGTAAATCATGCCATTCATGACATGGATGTGATGATTTTCATGTTATGACCTGTCATTTATGACCGTCATGCAGTCATGTTGTGGCATACGAATTTTCGTATGCATCCCATTAACAAAACGTCCAGGAGAGCACCGAGACCGTGGCATGTAATTCGTGCCGCTCATGACATGCCTTTCATGATTTTCATGTTACGACCTGTCGTTTAGGTTCGTCATGCAGTCATGGCATACCAATTTTCGTATACAACCCTTAACGAAACATCCAGGAGAGCACCCAGACCGTGCCATGTAAATCATTCCATTCATGGCATGCATGTGATGATTTTCATGTTATGACCTCTCATTTATCACCGTCATGCAGTCATGTTGTGGCATACGAATTTTCGTATGCATCCCATTAACAAAACGTCAAGGAGAGCACCGAGACCGTGGCATGTAATTCGTGCCGCTCATGACATGCCTTCATGATTTTCATGTTAGACCTGTCGTTTAGGTTCGTCATGCAGTGATGGCATACCAATTTTCGTATACAACCCTTAACGAAACATCCAGGAGAGCACCCAGACCGTGCCATGTAAATCATTCCATTCATGGCATGCATGTGATGATTTTCATGTTATGACCTCTCATTTATCACCGTCATGCAGTCATGTTGTGGCATACGAATTTTCGTATGCATCCCATTAACAAAACGTCCAGGAGAGCACCGAGACCGTGGCATGTAATTCGTGCCGCTCATGACATGCCTTTCATGATTTTCATGTTAAGACCTGTCGTTTAGGTTCGTCATGCAGTGATGGCATACCAATTTTCGTATACAACCCTTAACGAAACATCCAGGAGAGCACCCAGACCGTGCCATGTAAATCATTCCATTCATGGCATGCATGTGATGATTTTCATGTTATGACCTCTCATTTATCACCGTCATGCAGTCATGTTGTGGCATACGAATTTTCGTATGCATCCCATTAACAAAACGTCAAGGAGAGCACCGAGACCGTGGCATGTACATCACGTGGCTCATAACATGTATGTCATGATTTTCATGTTACAACCTGTCATTTTTGATCGTCATGCAGTCACGTTCTGGCTTACGAATTTTCGTATACATCCCATTAAGGAAAAGTCGAGGAGGGCACCGACACTGTAGCATGTAAATCACGCTGCTCATAACATGTCATCATTTTCATGTTATGACCTGTCATTTATGACCGTCATGCAGTCATGTTGTGGCATACGAATTTTCGTATGCATCCCATTAACAAAACGTCCAGGAGAGCACCGAGACCGTGGCATGTAATTCGTGCCGCTCATGACATGCCTTTCATGATTTTCATGTTACGACCTGTCGTTTAGGTTCGTCATGCAGTCATGGCATACCAATTTTCGTATACAACCTGTTATGCTGCCGCTCATAAGGCGATCGTGCAGAAGCGACGGCGTAGCACCGTACGCTATACAAAGCTTCTTTCTCGGTTCTCTCTCTGCATGGTGTTTGACAGCAATTGTCAATGGAAAGCAAACTGCTCCCATTGAGCGGCTGGTCTCCCACGCTGGCCCCCAGTGGTTCCTGGTACGAGACCCTTCCCTTTCGCCGAACGTCGCTCGGGGGGGGGGGGGTCGCGGCTGCGCGACCGTACTACTGTCCTCTCAGTGGCCGTTTCGGGGAAGAGCAGCTCGGACGCGTAGGAGGACAATGCATGAGAAGTGCGCCCTCGCTCGAAGCGACAATGCGCTTGGCCCAACCAATTCTTTAACGACCGGCATGCGCTCTCGGCGCGCCGACTGGAACAAAGGTTGAGTCGCAGCAGTGCAAGGTCCGAACTGCGGGATGGCGAAGACACGCTGTGTTTCCTGGAACGACAGGGTTCGACTGGATGAGCGTGGGAGATGGCCCGAATGCCGCAGGGCTGCTACGATACCGATATTTCGATTGTGAGAATATCTGAGAGCGTGGGATAAGGAGAGGGAGAGCCATGATGGGAAAGAATGCCAAAATGCCTGTTTAAACTGCAAAGACGCTGCTGTCGGGATTAGGGACAGCCCACTAGGGAGTGGCTTAATCTGAGGATAAACAGATTGGATGACAGAAGGTTGAGGCGGACCAGCAGTGGCCACCTCCCCTCTTTCTTTGTTACCGTAAGGTACTAAAGACTGGACGGGATTCGTTTCCCTTCAGTCTAGGCTGTAATCACTTAACTGATCGATCAGTAAGACTCCGTACGATGCAACTTCTGTCTGGGCCGTAACCACTCGGTGGTCGAACAGTGAGACTAAGTTCGTTGTATGTAGTAGCAGTGTTCTAGGCTCTAACTTAAGAAAAGTTAAGTAGAAGAGTAAGACGCTGTTGATGTCTATGTTATCATCAGTGTGCTTCGGCAAGATGTACATATGACTGTAAATATTTGCTGCAATATACCTTCAAGTTCATTAACTCCAACCTGCCTCCTGCTTCATCGACGTCGATCATCTCCTTGACGGGACTTCAATCCACATCAAGGAGAAAACGAACAAGAAAAACATAACTGGCGCAGTCGGACAGGGATCGGCGAAGCTCTACAGCACCAGACACTGGACCAGT
>JABSTT010004487.1:0-23508 GCA_013339685.2 Hyalomma asiaticum
ACTGTTGTAACAAATGGCAGCACGGATGGCTTCCCACTGGTGGGGTATTTCCCATCCCTGTTCACCCCGCTTTCTGCTGTGTTCAACAGCTTCCTTGAGCCGCGTTCGTTTAGTTTGCATGTCGAATGTTTGTGAACCACCAAGGGGCGGGATAAAATTTAGAGGTTACGTGGTACTTCTTTACATGTTTTCTGGTGTGTTCGGTGTGATAACCACTGCGGAGCTTCTTTAAATCTCGTTCGTATGTGATGCCCATCTCAGCAACGTTGCAACATTTAGAGGACGGCTTTGCTTGTGCTGCGTCGTTGCGGTCGCAGAGCTCTTGCGAATTACGCTCGCGTGACATGCGCGTGAACATTTTCGGGAATCGCGTGTGGGTTAACGTAAAATACGCGGGGTTGCGTAACCCTTTATCGTGTGCACCTTCACGTAACATTTGTGATAAAAATTGGTTTGATGCTCATGTCTGCAGGTCGTGTATTCCGCGTGGCTCTCTCGTGGACTCTCTCATGGTCACGTGGCACCCTCATTGTCTGAAGCACGGAACGTGCTTGCAGTCGGGCCGGATTACCCGTTGCATTGCGTTTGCTGTCCATGTCAGTGAGGTTGTGAATCGCTTATGAGCTGGGAAAGGGTGCCTGGGGTTACGCGACACTTCCACGTGCTGTCGCATGTACGCCACGTGCGTATAGCATTTCCCGCTTTCCTTTCGTTTGATACCAGTGCCGGCTGTGAAGTACGAACATGCTCTCGCGAGAAACCTGAGGTCGAGTCACTTTTGTACACGTGGCATGTAGTACCGGAAGTGTGTAACATTCGTGGCGTAACATTCGTGGTGCCGCGCGACTGTCGGGTGTCCTGAAATGCGGTGCGTGCGCCCGGTCGTGCCCTTATTCGTTGCATTTCATTTTAGCAGCGGAGCTGCTTAAGGGAGCTGTGAAAACTGTCGGGCCGGTTTTAACAGCGAAGCTAGCCGTAATTTGTGAGCCATCATGCAATAACGTGCGACATTGGGTTACGTGATTTCTGAGGAAACATGCCACGTGACCTTTGATTGATTGATTGATTGATTGATTTGTGGGGTTTAACGTCCCAAAAACGGTTCTGATTATGAGAGACGCCGTAGTGCCACGTGACACTTCGTTACGTGACTTTGGTGGGATGATTTCTCGTGATGTTGCGTTACGTGATGTTGGTGGAAACATGTCACATGACACAGCGTACGTGATTTGGGAAGAACATGTGACGGGACTTTTCGTTACGTGATTTTAGGGGAGCATGTCACGTTCTGTTACGTTATTTTGGCGGAAACCTCACGTGACATTGCGTTAGCTGGTAGGCAAGAATATTGAAGTCTGGTTATTTACGTCCCAAAACCACGTTTTGATTATGAGAGACGATGTAGTGGAGAGCTCCGGAAATTTTGACCACCTGGGGTTATTTAACGTGCAGTGACGTCACACAGTGCACAAACCTCAACATTTCGCCTCCAGCGAAATGCAGCCACGGCGGCCGGGATTTCATCCCACGAAACTCATATCACAGCCGAGTTCCGTAGCCACTAGACCACCGTGGCGGGGTGGCAACAACACGTCACATGACATTTCGTTACGTTATTTTGAGGGAACTTGTGACGTCATATTTCGTTGTGTGATTTTGGCGGAAACATGTCGCGTGAAATCGCGCTACATGATTTGGACCAGAACATGTTAACTGATATTAGGTTGCGTAATTTGGAGGGGAAGATCACGTGATTTTCTTTTTAATAATTTCGAGGGAACATGTCACATGAGGTGGCGCTGCCTAATTTTAACATGCCACGTGACATTTTGTTGCGTGATGTTGGCAGAAACACTTGAAGTGACCTTGCGTTACGTGATTTTGGCGGGAACACGGGGTGTGACATTGCGTTAAGTAATTTTGGGTGATCGCGTGACATGTTCCCGCCAAAATAAAGAACAAATGTCACGTGACATGTTTCCGCAACAATCATTTAACGCAATATCATGCGACACGTTCCCGCCAAAACTACGTAACCCAATGTCACGAGACATGATCCTGCCAAAATATCGAATTACTGTCAAGTGAATTGTTTCGCTTTGATTTTGTCTTGCGTGATTTGGCCTTGCGTTAAGTGATTTTGGCGCGAACACGTGGTGTAACATTGCGTTACGTAATTGTGAGTGATCGCGTGACATGTTCCCGCCAAAATCAAGAACTAATGTCACGTGACGTGTTTCCGCCATAATCACTTAACGCAATATTATGCGACACGTTTCCACCCAAAACCACGTAACGCAATGTCGCATGACGTGATCCTGCCAAAATATCGCACGAGTGTAAAGTGACTTGTTTCGCTTTGATTTGGCTTGCGCTACCTAGCGGAAGCTAAGTACCTTTTGCTTGTGGTCTGCCGTTTTTGTTTCGTTACTTTTGCGATGCCTGTCAGCGAAGCCATCATGTGACTTTTCTTTCATGACCTGTTCGTCGCATCAATACAGCGGGTGTTTCGGAACGTGTGTCCGGAAACCTTATAATCATAAAAAATAAAAAATAACATGCATGTGCACGTTTTGCAAGATAGGTTTATTGATGGTGGCAAGCCCTCCAAAATGAATAGGAGTGATACAGCTTGAACACTAATTAGGAAAATTATACCTATTGCGTTTTGCACCAGAGCTCGTAGATGCCCAAACCAAATCGACGAATGAAAGTCATTATCACAGGGATTCCATATGCGTTGTAATATACCGAAAAGGGACAGATCGCTGAAATCTGGCTAGTTGCACACAGGAAACAGGAAATGACTGGTGAAAGAGCGCAGTGTCCGCTAGCTTTCGTAGTAGCTCCACGGACGCAGATATTGCCCTCGCATTGTCAATTGACGATGAACAGCGATCGTTATAGAGATGCATTTTTTTTTTCGTTTCCTTGCCACGCTTATCACGCTTCGCGCAACAGACACTCGACAGCGACGCCTACTCGTGGTCTCGCGGCGGCGCGGTAGGAACAACCGCGTCGCACAGGCCACTACTGAAGCTGATTGTGGTTCGATTAAGGAAACGACGCTAATTTCTGCAGCCCATGTCGCGAGCACGGCTAAGCGTCCGTGGGGGAAGGGGAAAGGAAGTGAAACATATAGGGAGCAGATAAATGCCGCAGTGGAAGGCTCCGGAAGTTTTGACCACCGGGAGTTCTTTATCGTTCACTGGCAACGCCCACTACACGAGCCTCTGGGATTTTCATCTCCATTGAAAATGCGACCGCTGCGGCCAGGATCGAACCCGTGTTTTTTGGGTGGCAGCCGAGCACCGTACAGTATACTGAAGCTAGCGGCACGTACGGCAACTCGCTCTTTTTCTATTTCTTTCACTCTCTGCAGCCCATATGATGATGATTGTGGTTCGGTAAGGAAATGACACTAATTTCTGCAGCCCATGTAGGGAGCACGGCTAAGCGTCCGTGGGGGTTGGGGAAAGGGAGTGAAAGAGATAGAGAGGAGAGAAAGGCCGGTGTGGAGGGCTCCCGAAATTTAGACCACCTGGGGTTATGCACGTTTAGCTGTGCATCCTACATGGGCTGCAGAAATTAGCGTCCTTTCCATAACCGAACTACAGTCACCATCATCACCATTCAATTTCGGTTTCCTGGATGGTTTCCTGGACCGGAATCTTGGAAGAATGCTAACATCATCCTAATCCACAAGAAAGGTGACACAAAGGACTTGAAAAATTACAGGCCGATAAGCTTACTGTGAGTCGTTTACAACGTATTTACCAAGGTAATCACTAACAGAATTAGTGCCACCTTAGATTTCAGTCAACCTAAGGAACAAGCAGGGTTTCGTAAAGGCCACTCAACAGTAGACCATATTCACACTATCAATCAGGTGATAGAGAAATGCGCGGAGTATAATCAACCCCTGTATATAGCCTTCATAGATTACGAGAAGGCATTTGACTCGGTAGATACCTCAGCAGTCATGCAGGCATTGCGGAATCAGGGCGTAGACGAGCACTACGTAAGACTACTGGAAGACATCTACAACGGCTCCACAGCCACCATAGTCCTCCATAAGGAGAGCAGCAAGATACCTATAAGGAAAGGCGTAAGACAAGGTGACACAATCTCTCCAATGTTAGTCACAGCATGTTTACAAGAAGTATTTAGAACGCTGGATTGGGAACAGGTGGGGATAAAGTTTAATGGGGAATACCTCAGTAACTTCCGATTTGCTGATGACATCGCCTTGCTAAGTAACTCGGAAGATGAATTACAAAGCATGATTACTGACCTTAATAGGCAAAGTATAACAGTGGGCCTGAAAATTAATATGCAGAAATTAAAGTAATGTTCAATAGCCTTGGGCGACTACAGCGATTTCAGATAGCCGGCGAGGCACTGGAAGTAGTAAGTGAATATGTCTACTTAGGCCAGGTAGTGACGCCTGATCAAATCATGAGGCTGAGGTGATTAGGAGGATTAGAATGGGGTGGAGTGCATTCGGCAAGCATTCTCAGATAATGAATGGTAGCTTACCATTATCTCTGAAGAGGAAAGTGTATAATAGCTGCATCTTACCGGTACTCACCTACGGGGCAGAAACTTGGAGGCTAACTAAGAGGTTTCAGCTTAAATTGAGGACGACGCAGCGAGCTATGGAACGGAAAATGGTAGGTGTAACCTTAAGGGACAAGAAGAGAGCGGTGTGGGTTAGGGAACAAACGCGTGTTAGGGACATACTAATAGAAATTAAGAAGAAATGGGCCTGGGCAGGCCATGTAATGCGAAGACAAGACAAACCGTTGGTCATTAAGGGTAACAGAGTGGATTCCTAGAGAAGGCAAGCGTAGCAGGTAGCGGCAGAAAGTTAGGTGGGCAGATGAGATCAGGAAGCTTGCGGGGATAAATTGGGCCCAGTTAGCACAGGACAGCCCTGGATAATTGGAGATCCGTGGGGGAGGCCTTTGCCCTGCAGTGGGCATAGACAGGCTGATGATATATATATATATATATATATATATATATATATATATATATATATAGGCACTGGACCTTGACTTGCAATGAAGTGCCGGCGGGAGATTTCACTTGTGCGTAGTTGAACCATAAGGATTCGTAACGTGCGCGTTAACTAAATTAATCCGGAACTCGGCACGATCTACGATGAACTTCCGGAGCTCCGCCCACTCATCATCATTCACTCCGTGGACATGCTGTGGATTTTTTTATCCGTCGATTGCTTGTGAGCACCTTAGTGTTCAGCGGTAAATGTTAACCAGTCAAATTTTGTTAGTAAGTGCTCAAAATATAATTCGTACCCATTTTGTAGTGAGCGACACCATGAACAATGCACTACCACAAAAAGTACACAAATATCTGCTATTATATGCTGGTGAGGTTTCTCGAGAAATTTTCTGAAACACCCTGTAAGTTAATAACTAACAATAAGTATATTGTAAATGAAAACCATTTTAACGGATGTCTTTCGGCAATGCTGTTCAATCATAATAGCTTTTCGATAATGCTCAGTGTGCACTGGAATCGAGTTTCGTGGTTCCTTTGATCTTCCCTACGCACCTACGCAACTGCTTGCTTACTTCGGATTAAATTTCCTGGCTTGAGGACTAAAATACGCAGCGCCTACAATGACTTATTTCGCACTGCAGATAAGATGTGTAGCACCTGAATTTGATCAAGTGGTGTTTAGATTGAAATAGCTGGCGCTTCAATTAATCTGAGCTGGAAAACCTGTGCTTCGTTATCGATGCGCACACAGGCTCCGCAGTCAAGTGCCCGAGCGATAGTAATTGCGATATTGCGCTACCCATTCTGTCAACGAGATGACTCACCGCAGCTCTCGATCCTGCGTCGCTTCTTCAAAGGTGTTCAGTATTGCGTCTAGCGTACGCCACACCGGACACGTCCTCGACTTCGCTGTGAGGAGCGCTGCCACTACTGTGGTATCCTGTCCTTTGTGATTTACGTATGTCGCCAGGCGAGGCGGAGCATGCAGATCCACGCTTGGTGAGCTGAGCAATTATCCATCCTTATAAGCCTGATAGGGGAATTATAAGCGCATCTGTATCTGACAGATTATTTGATCAGTGTGCGGTATCGTGTAATAGTAAGTTATATTAAGAGAATCATGTGCTTTGCGCTGGTTATTCGCTTAACAGCCCCCTTGGAGAGCTTAAAATGTACCACCGTGAGGTTGTTCTTGTTCTTTTGTGGGGTTTTGCGCCCCAAAAGCAGTTCTGATTACGAGAGACGCCGTAGTGGAGGGCTCCGGAAATTTCGACCACCTGGGGTTCTTTAACGTGCACTGACGTCGCACAGCACACGGGCCTCAACATTTCGCCTCCATCGAAATGCAGCCGCCGCGGCCGGGATTCGATCCCGCGACCCTCGGATCAGCAGCCGAGTACCTTAGCCACTAGGCCACCGTGGCGGCGCCACCGTGAGGTTGTACTAGTGAGCAATACTGTGATGTACGACGGTACCGTTGCATGTTCCGATCTATACTTTGTATGCAAGCTTGGCTGCCTGTTTCCTTGTTGACACTTCTATTTTGAGAAATATGACAGAGAACACGGGAAAACTTTAGAAACAAGCTCAAATGCCACCATCGGCGATTCCCGGCCACCGCCGTCGGCATGAAAGGAGGAAAAAGAGAACTAGAAGAAGGTATTGCATGACAATCGTGAAGACCAGTCATAGCACATTTAAACGAGGAAGCGTTGGGAGACGGGCCCTGGTGTATATTTAATGTACGCCATTGTATACAATGTACATTTAAGCGCCAATTAACACGACCAAACAACCTCGAGTGGTCCCACAGCGGTATGAGCCTTATCTTAGCCGAGAGCGATTGCGCACATGGCACCAGAGCTAAGTGAGACGAGGTCCGCTGCAGCCTAGTTCTCTAACACGAACGTGTTTTGTGCCGGGGTCCAACAAAAAATCTATGAAGTACTTCCGCAATAGAAGCGGAGTTCTGAAGAACCAGGCGTGCACGGAACCGCAGGACAGTGACAGCGTAAGCCGGAGGAGCGACCTTCTTAGATGCCATTTTAAACGCTTGAAGAAACTAGTGCAAGTAGAGGTGGTATGTATCCCCTGCTTCATAACTCTTATCATTGCGCCAAGTAGAGAAGTACCCACTACACAATAATTACTACGGTGTTGTGACGTACAATCTGTATAACTGCACACTTTAGAGAGTCTTTTGACGTCGTTTTCCCGAGAACGAACCGAACTCTCGGCCCGGCGTCGACGGCGGGCTGTTGTGGTTTGGGCTTCTCTCTCTGCACAGCTGCCTGTTCCCGACGTTGCCTTGCTGCAGCCACGCGCGTAGCTCTACGATTCGCTTCTTCAGCAGCGGTCCGCACCTTACGAGGAGCCGCCATGAGATCTATCGAAGAGCCAAGTCAGGTTGCTGTCGGGGCTCCGCACGTCGCCTGCCGCGTGATGCATGGCACGATACGACAAAACTGCTTCACACAGAGCTATAAACCATGCAGCCCTGTGTTCTTTCAAATGATTCCGCGAACTTGTTGTGCAATCCACTTTCCCCGTCGTGTCATCATCATCAACATCATCATCAGCCTATTTATGTCCACTGCAGGAGGAAGGCCTCTCCCAACAACTTCGAATCCACCCTATCCTGAGCGAGTTGGTTCCACTTTATGCCCACAAGCTTTTTAATTTCATCGCTCCATCTAACCGTTTGCTTGCCTCTATTGTATTTTCCCTCTCTTGGCATTCACTTCGTCGCTCTTACTGTCCATCTGTTATATTACCCCCTCGTGATATGTCCTGCCCAGATCCACGTCTTTCGTTTAATTGATATAGTATTATCAGCTACTCCTGTCTTTTCCCAGGTCCATTCCGCTCGTTTTTTATCTCTTAGCATTACCCATATCTCTCCACGTTTCTGCACCGTACGTTAGTACTGGGAGCATGCAGTGATTGAATATTTTTCGCTTTATTGAGAGCGGCAAGTTCCCAGTCATAGTTTCGTAATGCCTTCCGAATGCGTTCTAGCCCATCCTTATTCTACGTAGAAGTTCCTCTTCATGGGTGGGCGCTCCTGTTAGTAACTCTCCCAGGTATACGCAACCACTATACCTGGGGCCGACTTTCTGTGGCAGCACAGCCAAGGCTACGTGGGCGGAGCTTTTGCACATATGTTGATGCGCCAAGTAGTCCGTTCGCGCGAGATTTTGATTTCGATTTTGCGAGGGCATCCACCATGCGTTTTTGAGGGTTCCAGTTTCAAGTGAGCCCCGCAACCCACACTCCTGCTTATATGAGCAGTTTTATAGCGGTATGGAAGATCTGCAACGGGTTCGTTATTTACAACTTTAACTCGAAGTAACCCCAATGTAGTACACGCTGATAGGCCAACCATTCACTCAAATATGCATGCGAACGCGCACCTTGTACACAAAAATATGTAACGCCTTTTCGTGTACTGTGGGGAACCTTAGGAACGTTAAAGAATCAGTTTTGTTTGAACAAGCAGTTTTATATCTTAATTCTCTGGAAGTCGCAAAGGATCTGCGCAATTATACACCTCACAAGTAGGCAACAAGCCATTTGATCAATTCCGTTACATACAGAGTAGCTATTCTCATTTATGTGATGCAATAAATTCAGTAACTTTCACGAGGCTCTCCAGTGAGGTTGGCAGTGAACGTGTCGCCGCCGACGGGTAGCTGGATATGTTTCCCACCGTCCCACAGATGTGCGCATTTCTTGTTTGCAAGTCCAAGAGAGAGAGGCGCACACCTTGACTGGCCATTGCCAGTAACGCAGTTCTTGAGCAAAATGGAACTCTCTCATTGCAAAGCGCCAAAAACAATTCCAACTGCAGACACAGACGCGTACGCTGTCGCACGGAATGCGCGACGTTCATTTTCACTAGATGCACATTTCGAATGACTGTATAAGCGCCAATAAACAACCAAAATACCAACCATGTATATCCAATGAAGAAAATGAAATGAGCCATTATTTTACGTACTGTTCTTAATAGCAGCATTGCTTGCTGACTTGCTAGCAGCTTGCTGACTTGCTAGCAGCTTGCTGATAGCAGCTTGCTGACTTGCTGAAGACGGGCAGGTCACGGCGGTGTCGAAGTGCACGTTATCGCGGCGTAGGACCAACTCGCGCTAGTAGCATCGCTTGCACGCAGCGCAACTCCTTTCCTCGAGATTGTATCCATACAACATGATATTTTGCAACACATCACTGTCGTTGCTTCACTTTTTACGATGAATTCACACCAGCCGACGAACACTCGCTCATGCTCGCTTACGCGCTGCGACGCGAACCTGCTTGAACCGAGCGACGCCATCATTGTTTTTAGGGTGAGGAAAACGTGGAACTGACAGCAGAAACCAGAAAACTAGAAACAGCAAAAAGAGAAATTCGATTACAAGGGAACTTTTTTAAATTACTATACAAAATAATCTTCCACATAAAAAGAAATGTCCGGAATTTCTGAGTTGTCTCTTGTCAAAATTTCTCTTCATTCGTGTACAGAACCTCCCTCCCAACGCTTTTTCTTTCCGCTCCTCGATGATCTTGAGATTTTCTAGGAGTCCCAACTTACGATTCGTCTGCAAAATAGGGACTTCTGATGAAGCGAACTGTGGACTGCGTCCCAGGCCACTGGTGTAGGAGCGGTAATGAATGCTTAACGGCCGCTTCTAAAGAGCATTTCCATCCACCAGGGAAATTGTCGTACATCCTCATGAACTGTTTTACATCCCCTATCACACGCTCTGCAAGTCCGTTCGCCGCGGGGTGGTATGGCGAGGCAGAACTTGATCGATACATTATGTTTTCGAGCCCATCTTACCAGTCTTTCGCTGCTGAACGCTGGACCGTTGTCACACACAATCGTCCTTTCCTCGTTGTCTTCAACATATCTCTTTTGAGGAGAGCGATGACGCCATTTGCATCTTCTCTTCCTGCACGTGCTGCGACCATCCGTGTGCATTCATCTATGGCCAGAAGAAACGCTTGCGTTTTTCTGACTCCTTCTCGTTTCTTATTTAGTTCGGCAAAGTCCAGGTGAATGACTTCGAAAGGCACCTTCGAGTGGCAAGGAAGTATCATGGCTTTCGTAGACTGCCTATATTTGACCTTATTCACTTGACAAATGTGGCATGAACGAACGTACTGACTGACATCGTCCTTCATGCGGGGCCACTTAAATCGCTTGACTAGTATGTTCTAAGTGCGCCAAAATCCATCGTGTCCTCCTTGCTCTGGGCTGTCGTGGTACAAATAAAGAACCTTAGTAACCAGCGTTGGCGGAACTTGGTAACGACCTTCAATAAAATTCAGAGGTTCGGTGCCTTATCGCAATTTCACTTCATTAATTTCGTCCGGCTGTTCATTGCTGGATTGTATCATTAATCTCAACAAAGCATCTGCATCAGTTAAAAGAGGTCCAGATCGGTGGGAGATATTGAAGTCAAGCTGCTGCAAGTAGTTCGCCCATCTTGCAATACATCCTTTTGGTTGAGTTATATTCAAGAGATGAGTCAGAGCCTGGTGATCCGTGAACAAAGTGAACCTCGTGCCTTCGAAGTAAGTGCGGTAGTACTGAATCGCTTTAGGGACTGCGAGTGCCTCCTTTTCAGTAGTGGTGTAGTTAACTTCAGATGGCTTGAGGGTATAGCTGTAATACCCCACGACGTGTCGCTTTTCGCGGCCAGATGAGTCTCGACACTTCTCATACAAAACCGCACCTATCGCGTAGTGTGAAGCGTCGTTGTTCAGCTCAAAGGGTAAACCGAAGTCAGGTATCCGTAGAACAGGGTCAGCAGAAATATTTTGCACCAAATCGCGGTAAACTTCCTCACATTCATTGTTCGACTCAAAGGGAACTTCCCTTTGTGTAAGGCGTGTGAAACATCTTGTTTTTATGGCAAAGTCTTTTATGAAAGACCTGAAATGTCCTGCTAATTCCCAAAACACACGCAACGAGTGTACTTCGTATGGTTTAACCAGTAGGGACATCTTCTCGACTGACTCTTGTTTAGTGCTTTTGGTTCTTCCATCAAAGCCTCTTCGAATGAAAACAACTTTTTTCTGAAAGAAGGCGTTTTTCTTAAAATTGAGTTTCAGGTGCGCCGTGCTCAAGGCAGTTAGTACCTGAGAAAAGTCATCTTGATGCTCTGCCTCTGTTTTTGAGAAAACGATAATATCGTCTATGTAAACATTGCAATATACACCTAGGAAAGGCCTGAGAACTTCGTTCATAATCTTTTGGAACCATGCCGGCGAGTTCTTGCAGCCGAATGGAAGCCTGTTACACTCGTGCAGGTGAAAACGCATTATAAAAGCTGTGTACGTTTTTGTTTTTTCGGTTAGCGGAATCTGGTAGAAGCCTTTGCATAAGCGAACACGAGAAAAATGTTGGCAGCCACTTGTCTCATGTATAATCGTGTCTATCTTTGGCGTGGGGAATGTTATAAGGTCGGTTTGATTATTGAAATCCCTGTAGTCTGTGCAGAGTCTGAAAGTTCCATCTTGCTTTGGCGCTGCTGTTATAGGAGAGTCGAAGGGTGATATAGACGGTCGAATTACATCAGCGTCCAGCATCTCCTATGGTTCTTTGTTGCCCACATCTTCCGCTCTCTTGACATGTTATAAGGTGATTTGCGGATGACGGTCTTGTTAGTTCAAAAGGGTCCTTGTGTGACGTCATCGCTGGTGGGTAGTTTCCTACACATACGAGTTCAGGGTATGCCTTTTCAATATCTGCTGCACATTTTGCAACTCGCAGATTATCTTGTTTACCCTCCTGTGTTTCCTTCCTTGGTAATCTTTCAACTAAAACCGCATCATGCCAGTATACATTGATTTTCAGTTTTTTTTATACCTAGACTGGAGAAGAGAAAGTCGTATGTCATGCCCTCAATCACCAATACTTCACTATCTATCTTGTGACCTTGAAAGTCGATGGTTACTGAAGCCCACTGATTGTGCAATGGCACCTTTCCGTCATAACATTGCACTCGTAGCACTCTTCCGCTATGAATATGACTCACATCCGCTAGCTTGGCATTTAATATCGACACGGAAGCACCGCTGTCTACCACATCATGTGTCGATTGCCGACTTTGACAAGAATGTGAAGTAGCCTACAGCGAGCTGAATAAACACTCTCAATTGTGGTCAACGGGTTAGTTTTTTGTTGTCGAAAGATGCTTGGCGTCGGTGTTGCTGTTATGCACCCGACCTGTGCGGGCACGCCAGCTCGACTTTTCTTCGCTGCTCGCAAGACGGCTCGGTTCTCGTTCATTACAGCTTGAACCGCCCGCGCCAGACCACCTGAAGCGTCCGCTAGTAGTGGCAGAGTGTTTTTCATCGGAAGTAGATTGGATGTCCTGAAGACACTCCAAATGCCCGTCTACAGCTTTAGGGCACCGTACTAAAGCTTGCTTCCGGACTTCGGCGTGCAGTCCATGCATTATTAGGGCTACTACAGCAAAGGGTGGGCAGCAAAGGTTCGGCCAGCTTTAAAAATACTCCGGAAAGGGGCCCTGCGTGAATTTGAATGTAAGTGCAGTGTCCCATTTTTGTATTGGTTTGGTCCGGAATGTTGTCAAGAATAATTGCTTCCAGTCATTTCAAGGGTTGTTAACGTCTTCAATAACACGCAACTCGTACCACTTGCGTGCAACGCCTCTCAAATAAGTGCGCATGTTAGAAATCTTGTCATCGTCAGCGTACCACTTGTTCTTCACAGCGACATATTCGTAGAATTCCATCCAACTGTCTGTCTGGGTTTGAAGACGAGCCGTCAAATGCGTTGGGCTCAAGAAATTTAGGCATGGGCTTTTCAGCGTTTAGGCAACTGATCAAGGACGTTACGAGTTGATTCTGTTGTACAACCCGCTCTTGCTGTAGCTGAAGAGCTTTCAGGATGAGGCTCAGCTCACCCGTTGAAGACCGTGATTCAGAGTCCTTTCGACGCATTGGCTGAAGGACTAGTCCGTCAAAAGTCTGCAGACCCAAGTTCACTTTCACAGCATCTCTTCGACGTATTTCATCAGTGTCTATGGAAGATTTCTCCAAGACGACATTTACAAGTTCAGCAGAGCTGATTTCCTGAGGTAGTTTCACCGCTGGTTCATCTTGAGCTTGGTACTTCGAAAAGATGATATTCTCCGCAGAGGCCTCATCAAGGAAGAAGGTCACCCACATCTTGTAGTCCATTGTCGGCTGCGCCAAAACAATGTAGCGTTCCTATTTACAAGGACACAATAGAATACACAACATTGGAACGGGCGTCCATCTTTAATGCCTGCCCCTTTACTTCAACGTCCTCTTCTTTCCCCCTGGGATGCTCCTAGCGGAAGGCTAATACCGCTTCAAATTACAATGAAATAATCTTGAACATAAAAAAAAATTAGGTGATATGTCTTACGTTGAGCTATCTATATCGCGCAAAAGTTAGTGTTCGTGGACTACATGCGGGAGCGTAGCGAAAATGTGCGCGCTTCGGCTCCATAGCCTTCGCTGGGCTGCTACAGAAGGTTGTCGCCAGGTATAGACCATCGTTCCTCGCCGCCATGTATGCCGAGTTCAATGTCGAATTGAAGACACCCACTGACGCAATCACGACGTCGAGGTGCACGTCCACCGATCTCATATTCACCACCGACCCATACACTGTGCGAGATGATATGTATGTATCCACCGACTACTGGGATCACAACGCCATGGTAGTGTCGCGTACACCGGCCCAAGTACGCCGTCACCGGAACGATAAGAGCGTGACGACACCGGTGACTGTCTAATGACACCAACCACGACGCCGCGGCGGTGGTACTACTTCGACATGCCCAAGACCTGGCTCGGGCATATCTGCATACACTGCCTGGACGACAAAATACAGGAGGACATGTGAAGCGTCAACAACTCTTAGATGGCATCAAATCATCTAAATAAACAAAATCCGCCCTCCCACATTGCCTCATTCTTTATAACACAACTCGGCAACACGAGGTTTGCAGCACCCCTCCGGAATAACAATCTATCCTGAAGAAACGCTTTCGCGTTCTCATCTCGTAAGAATACGCTTAGGGATTGTCGAAGTAGTCTTTATGTACTCAATTGTTTATTAGAGTGATACGTGGAAAAGATAATTCTTTATTGAGCCGAAATGAAGCGTTTGCAATGCAAAAAGCCGGCGCGCCACGAGCGCAGCACAGAGTAAGGCCCTTTCGAGGCGGAACTCCGGAAGGTGGTCTAGTGGCTATGGCACTCGGCTGTTGATTCAAAGGTCGCGGGATCGAATCCCGGCCACAGTTGCTGCATTTTGGTGGAGGCAAAAAGTTAAGGCCTGTGTAGAGTTAAAGAGCACAAGGCGGTCAGTATTTCCGGAGCCGTCCACTGCGATGACTCTCAGAATAGAATCGTGGTTTTGAAGTGTAAAACCCCATGAATCAATCAAATCATCTTTTGGGTTGGAAGCCTCGCTAAGTGATGGGAACGACGCTGCACAGAGTTGGACTTTCGTATCAATAATAAGAAGAATGCTAGGTGCCGTCAATTCGCCGAACATTTGCATGGTATAGCGAGCTGTTCACCGTGGACGTCGACATCAGGGGGGCTATCGGAGATGGCATTTTAGCGAGAGCGTTCGGAATCGCCGCACGCGATTGGCCAGCGCCGCTCCGCTGTCGTCATCCGCGGGGCGTGCCCACGGTACGCCTACCTATAACCACATTAGAGAAGAGAAACTGTACCGTTGACACTGCAACGAAAAATAAAAGTAGCGGTGGCGTCCTAAACTAAGATACACGATCAAGAGATGGCACTGCATGTACTATCATCATTATTGTTTAGAATCAACATGTTTCTTTTGTTTTTGACGCCTACGCCTTCTGGCCTTATTGAGAGCCCCTAGCAGGAAAATTTCAAACTAAAATATGGGGCTAGATTAGTAGTTCCACTCTACGCGCAACTTGATGGAACGCGCCGCGGCTGGTTTTTCTCGCCACCTGTAGCGACTTGTGGAACGTCGAACCTTCCGGGGCCCCGAGATTTCGGTGTCGTCAAAATGACGTCAATTCCCTGTCAATCATTTTCAAACCGAGCGTGTCGTCTGCTACGCGGAGAACGATTCCCGAGGCCGCTCGCTCAGCGAACGATTTACGAACACTTTGCGAACAGCGGCCGCGGCAGCAGCTCCGCTTGGATTGAAACGGCGGCTGCGGCTGCGCAATGTTGCGTCACAGAGGGAAATGGCGGTCCACTTGGGCGCTGAGTCCTCGCATTGTCTTCGCTGAAATAGGACGCGGAGCTGCTGGAGGTTCGCGATGTATTTGAGGATTTGACAGGAAGTGAATTCCGGCCTCAATTTCGTCTGTCGAAGCGAACAGTACGTTGGCTGTGCGCCGAACTTGATCCCGAGAGAGAGAACAACTTTATTTTAGGAAAAAAAAAAAATCCTCGCCGCCACCTCCTCTGCTCGTCTGATAGCCTGGAGTTGTTTCTCCAGGCTTGAGTAGCGGTGAACGGTGTCCCACGCTCCAGGCGAGGGAATGGTAAAAGAGATCGGAAATCGGGTGCCAAAGAGCCCGTGTAATTTCGACGGAGAGAAAAGAGCTGCGCATGTTGATGTTCTTTAATTGCTCCTGGAAGTTTCCAGCGTGAAGAGTTTGTCGGGCTTTCACAGTTGGGGCGCAACTCCAAAAATGCGAGAAGGAGCTCCCTCTGCCTCTGAGCACCCGCGGGCCGAGATGCACGTTTTTGTGCGAGGACATGGCAGCAGCAGACGACGACACGAAATTTAGATATGACGCCACTTACGCGCACGCTTCTTGTTTTTCGCGCCCGCGACACCGCTTAGCGAACCTGCAGAGAACGATATTGATGCTTAAGAGCGTGTTACGTCTGAGAAGAAGAAAGCACCGTTTTTAAAAGGAGCAGATTTCTTAATTTCTCGGGAGAAACATTTTGGCTTTCAGAAGCAGACGACAAACGGAGTACGTCATCATCCGAGGAGCGCGCCGCTTCTCCATTGGCCGCGCCGGCCGCGCTCCTCCCATTCTCAAAGCATTGCTCAAAGCTATCGCGGACCACCCACTTTTTGACGTCAGTGTTCGGAAAGCGTTCTCGAGCGAACACCCGATCTCCGATAGCCCCCCAGGTCGCCCTTTTGCGTTATTCCACGACAACTGCCCAAGAAGCACCGCCACATATTGCCGGAACTGAGACTGGAACTGAGAACTGAGTTTGGCGTTATCCTTCTACACAGGGCGTCATTCAGTACTTGCAGAGCGTGCTCTACAGGTTTTTCAGAGGTGTGACAGTCGAGTTGGCGTTCACCATTTCGGACGAAGACCCAGCCTCTGCAGTAGCGATTTCATCCAGCTGTACTGAAACATTTTAGCTTATGCGAAGAACAAGCAAGTACACATGACAGAGCGCCAGTAACAACTGCTTTATCTTGCAGTAAAGCACGTACAGCCTCCAGCATTATTGACGATATCGCGCGAGCTTTGACCGCACGTAGTATCAGCGCCTTACAACGGCGATAATCTACGACACCGGCAATAGTACGCACAGGCGCACAAACCAGCACTAGCGCAAGCTTCGTCTGCCAGGCTGTTCCTTTCAGGACGATGCACGCCCTACCACAATGACTGTATTAGTCTCCTTAGGTAAAAAATGAACGAAATGAAAAGCGGTTTCAACCAAACCATGTGCGCGACCTACAGCCGCGGTCTCTTGGTCCTTCCTCTTACTGCAGCCGAAGAAACTGCTCAAGGCTGATGCGCCGGGAAATGCGGCAATAAAAAAGAAGCAGAATGTTCGTGACGTTTTGATATGCGATTGCGAGCAGAGGCAGCACAACCTCAAGTTCGCTCAACGCCTTCCGCCACTCAAGCGGAGATAGGTGGAACCACCGATCACTCGGACGGTCGCTCTCGCATGTGTTGTGCATTGCGCGAGTGTGGAAACGTGTTTCTGGAGGCTCTTATCTCGCGTTTCCCGCCGGGCACTGCAGTTTTTTTGTCAGTACGGAAGGCAGGCACACCACACAGATGCTCGCGTGCTGTCCCAGCAGTTTAGGAAAAAGAATTAGCCGAGAACTGCCCGTGAAAATGTACCATTTCCCTCGCAGAGAGGGTCAGCGTGGATTACAGGATATCGCAAAATAATTTGCTGCTTTCACGAGCAGTATCTTGATGCCATTTTTGCAACATAAGGTATCGGAAATACTTAACACGGAGGAGCGCGATGGCCCAAGTTTATTTTAACAGAAATTACTTATGCAAAGCAAAAGTCCATGCGGTAAATATTTGCGTCACAATCTAAGAGTGCGCTGGCTAGGTCACATACCATTTTTAATATGACAGCATTGGTATACGTTGGCTCGATGCATTACAGTTATTAAACACTGTGAGTAGCGGTGCTGTTTTACTTAACTGGAGGCGTTAAGTTTTTAGTCACTGATCACTACAGAATTTGAGTAGCTGTACGTTCACAGTGAGCCCGTTTACGCTCGCCATGGAAGCGGCTGGGCCGCTGGCGGTATGTAGGTGCCGCTTTGGCTGGGTAGCAGCTGTAGAGAGAAGGAAGGTGGCAATAAAAAGAGAAAAGGTATTGCGAGGTCTGATGCTGCTTTTCTAACGAAAATTACATTGTAGCCGGAAACACCGACGATCGAAGGGACAGTTTCACAGTGTTGACCAAATGGTCTTTTAAAACAAACAAAGCGCCATTATAGCAAGCGCACGCGGTCTGAAATAAAGGCTTGTACTGCAATGAATATGCGTGTTCGGAGTGGACATAAGAGATTAACGTGAAGCATTGTAATGCTGACAAAATCAGCTTCAAAACACGAAAACAGCACGATTTGACGGTGAGATGTCGCTGCCTTCCGAGGCGAAACTTGTATGCGGCTGTCAGCATTGCGTATTGTAATGCAGCAGCGACTCGGCAAGGTAGACGTGAGTATGAACTGTTAATATTAAAAACATAATGAATTTGAAGTCTTTTGTGGCCTGCAAGCGATGGAATTTCGAGCGAACACACATGGAAATGCTGTTTCTTGCGCCGACATCACTTCACGATGCGTTGACGATGAGTGCATGCCAACTAGCGCAGGAAAATGTGTTCTGTGCTCAAGTAGGCAGTTGTTCCCGTGGTTCATTTTGTGGACGACTCATTGTTAATGAAAGGACTAAGCGAATGCTGTCGCCGGTGGCGTACGCTGAATGGGCAGCGACCACAGTGGCAGTACTTAGAAAGGCGTAGCGACTGTGCGGTGATTCCCAGGCCACAGTAAGCCCAGCGTGTGCGAGTGAGCCCACTGGCTATCCGAATATGCGCTTTCCATGCTACACGATGCGCAATTTTTTCAGCACTCTGGCTTGAACTGTGTACACAATCAAGTGGTGTTCGATGTTTCCACGAAGAAAGTGTGCACCATTAACACGCCGAAAGGACTACTGTGCTATAAGAGACTTCCCTTCGGAATAGCATCTGCGCCTGCGATATTTCCAAAAGGAAAAACAAAAGTCTCGGAATCTACGAACAACTTCTGTTGGAGATACGACTCACGCACCATGATGCGATCTAAAAGGGCACAAGATTGTGTTTCAGTGGCCGCCTTGTCATCGTGGTATCCCCAACAACGACCTCGCCGACGACGCTACCAAGAAAGCACACGAAGGAACGAACCCAGTTCCCCCGCCCTTATCCAGAATTGATGCAGCCCAACTCTTAACGAGGGTGGTACGCAGCATGCCACTTCAGCAGTGGAACACACCTGGCTTCACACATCATCACCTACATTCTCTCTACCCAACGCTGCAGCTTCGGCTTCTGCCGCGTTTATCCCGACTTGAAGAGAAAGTGTTGTGCTGTTTGCGACTGGGCGCCGCATTCGCCCGCTCATATTTATTTAAACTTGAAATGGCTCAAAGCGCGGAGTGCCAGTGGGGCACCGAAGGGGGGGGGGGGGTTTCGGGGCTTGTAACCCCACCCTGAGGCCGACCTAACCCCCCTCCCACTCCGTAACTGCTCCTATGTCCTAGAATGTGGCGCTCTCTCTGCAAAACGCCGAAAAAATATTAAATATAATCATCTCCATTGATGTTACTATTATTGGGCATTTTATTTACTTTTTTTTACACGCGCAGCAACTGTGTAATCGCATGCCCGGCATTTCTTGAAAAGTTGAAACCGCCCCCTTGGCAGAGATCCTAGGTGCGCTACTGCCGAGTCGTTACGAGTGCTTCGAGTTACGAGCTGTCGTTACGAGTGCTTCGTACTTTCATAATAGCTCCAAGGTTTATCTTTGTCGGATACAGCCCAACATGATCGATGCGATGCCAGAGACAATGTACGGCTCGGCTGCCCAACTTGCAGTTATCCAACCGTGGCTTCATACCGCGCTCTCGGAAGCGCTCCAAGACGGTATCAGTCTTTCGCCACTACCGTTCGCCTTTTTCCGGAAATAGCACATTGTCACGATAACGCTGTGCTCTGCGGGAAACCCAACGAAAACCTAGGCCACTCTTTTGCCTCTTTGAGAAGGAGGAGAAACGAACAGGATTGATTGATATGTGGAGTTTGACTTCCCAAAACCAGCTATGATTTTCAGAGACGCCGTAGTGGAGGTCTGCGGAAATTTCGACCAACTGGGGTTCTTTAACGTGCACTGACATCCCACAGCACACGGGCCTCAACATTTCGCCTCCATCGAAATGCAGCTGCCGCGGCAGGAATTCGATCTCGCGATCTTCAGATCACCAGCTGAGCGCCATAACCACTAGATAACAAAAGGAATAGGAAAGGCAGGAAGGTTAACCTAGGCTAGGCCCAGTAGGCTGCCCTGCACTGGGGAAGGCGAAAGTTGGAGGTAGAGGTGGTGCAAAAAAATGAGAGAACGAGAAATTCTGCCGTATCGCTAACGTTATAAAAGTTCTTTGTAGATTTTCAGAGACGGTCAGCGAGCACAGTAGCGTTCAGAAAATACAGCAACGTTTTCGTTGCTTGCGGTAGCTAAGATGCACGGCGCCACGGACATAGGATCACTTCAACGACGAAAATTTGGTGGTTATATTACGTAGTGCTGCACGGAGTTGCGTTGTTTCGTTGTGTGGCAACGGCACAGGAGGTGTTCAATAGTCTCCTGCACAGCGCACCACAGGTACACCAGTGTTCGCCACTTTGTTTTGGGGACCAAGCCTAAACAGAATTATTGAAGGGGCTTCAGCTCAGCGCCGAAGCTGTGTGCAGAATCTACCGATGCCCATCACGCTGTCCGTCGCTAACTGACCGGAAACAGGCGAAACGTTGTGTTGTATTCGCGTTGACTAATCAGGGCTGATCTGGGGCGAAATGATACTCCTCGTGGTAGTCGACGCACACACGAAGCAACACTTTCATCATATGATTCAGCGCAGACAACCATTAACTGCTTGCGCGACCCCTTTAGCAGATTTGGAATACCGCGCCTGATATTTTCCCGCAGCGGGACCCAGCTTGCCATTGAAAACTTCGTATTATTCTTGAGGATCCGTGACATAGTACACTTTCGAAGTGCTCCAGACCATCTTCAGTCTTGGCGTAGCGGGAAGGTAGCGCGGATTGCAAGCAAAAAAAAATCTGTCTTCGGAACATGAGGAAAGCGAAGCTTGAAGAGAAGCTACAAAGGTAGCTTTTAACCGTTGAAGGACTCCGCGAAAGTGCGGTGAATCTCCACCTGAGCTCTCCGTGGGTTACCACTAACGCTCACGGCGGGATACGTGCTTTCCTGGGGCTCTTAAAGGTCAAGAAGACGACCGAGAGGGCTGGCCACGGCTACGATGTGTAAGCCCGTAATAATGGTGTGGAGAGCAAGGGGAGAGAGAGAGAGAGAGAGGATAAACATTTATTTAAAACAGAATGAGGGATCTTCCTCGTAAGGTGGAGCCCTTAGTTCAGACCCTCATTGGCTCGCGCCACTCCACGTGCCCGCTGTCAGCCGACGCTGCTCCTGCGGCGCTGAGCTGGTGAGCGCAGTCTCCCAGGAGGAATGTGACGGTGAAGGAATAGGGGAATAGCCCGGTGGACATGGGCATTCCCACGGGCAGTGATATACTGTGAGCAGAGCTCCACAGTAGGGAGAGTATAATGGATATTGTGTCGGATGGAAGAGGTGAAGGGTGAAATGACATGGGAAGGAATTAGTCTGCAGCTGCCGCCACGCGACAGCTTCATCCCGGTTAAGGGTATGGTGTGGTAGGGGGAAGTAACGTCGGCTTTGTCTGTAATGTTCTAGAGTGCCAGCGTATATCAATGGTTCTGTTGGTGCGTCGTCGGGATTGGACAGCTCTTCTGATGGCGCCCGGTTTGTGAGCTCTCGGGCTAAGGCATTAGCGCGTTCGTTGCCATGGAGAGAGGCGTGTCCAGGTGTCTAAACGATGCGGACCCTGTGTAGTAATGAAGGGTGTAAAGATGTAAAAATCTGATGTGTTTTTGGTGTCACCATACCTTGTGCTATGTTCCTGCAGGCAGTTTGCGAGTCAGTGACCGCTATCATAGGTTCGTCCCGTGCTGGTAGGATAGAAGCATGTACTCAAGCTGCCTGGGCGACAGCTGCCTCTTCCGCCATCGCACTGTCGTTAGTGTGGCCTTACATGGCCGAAACGCTTGGAGCATGGCTTGGAGCATGGCCGAAACGCTTAGAGTGTCGGTGTTATCTACTACGACAAGGCACATGGCCTGTCTTTGTGGGTACCGTGCCACGTCAGTATAGAGGACCGGCGTTTCAGATGTACCATCGCCTAGAACATGCATTAATGCCTGAACCCTTGCACGTCTCCGGCGTTGATGACGTTCAGGATGCATATTGCGTGGAATCGCGGCCACCTGAATTTTGCTGCGAATCTCGATTCCAAGTTTCTTGCGTTCTTCTAGGGCTTTGGTCGGCATAGTGTATCCAACCGGGAGAGACTAAGAGTATTCTGCCTTATCCGTTGGTGGCGTTGAATTTGACTGTTCAGGTGGCCTTCCACCAGTCTTCGGATGGTGCTGTGGACCCCAAGTCGTAGTAAGAGCTGTGTTGACGCGTATTGGGGCAGTCCCAGAGCCGCTTTAGTGCCGTGCGAAGGAAGGCGTCCATCCTGTTCGTCACGGTTTGAGTAAAGTTATGGTAGGGGCGGTGGTAGGTGAGTGGAGAACTGGCCATGTAAGGCGATGTGGGGAGATAGAATACTGAGAGTAGAAACAGCTGGCGCAGTCGTCCAGAAGCCGTAGACAAGCATCACCAAGGGATGAAACGACATTAACTATAACTGACACGCAGCGTAGCGAGCCAGAGCGAGCAACACAACTACAGCATCCGGAAAATGCGAGAACGGATGAAGCATGACTGCTCGCAAACAACGTATACCACCGTTTCGCCAGACCACGCGGCACTAATGGTTCCGGTGGCCCCGTCGACTAGCAGTGTTCGTCAGGAAGCCCCACCTTTCATCCATGGCACGTGCGGAAGACTTCTTAAGCCACGCATTCGGCTAAGACTTCGTCGAAGAATTCCTAATCACATTTGAATATCTGAGAAGTCAACAAGAAATCTTTGTAATGCCTATTTTAAATCGTTGTTACGCTTTCCGTTATATCATGAATACTACTTAGCTTGAGAGCTTAAACGCAAACACTAATTTTTCGGCACTCATGTTACCTCTTTGTTCTGCGTTTCTATATCACGTATTGTAGCTGCTTTTTCTTTGCAGTGAAATCTTCAATTGATGGCCTTGAGAGCTTCAGTTCTTGCCCTTCGCCTGCGTTTGTTGACTCATCCGTACTGTTAAGTGATATCACACTTTAGAGAACAGGCACTCGGTATGCTCAAATAAAAATAAGAAATAATTGGTTTCACGGTCGTAGCATTTCTGACTGCGAAGTTTATTTACTCGTTAGCCCGAAGAAGTTTGCAAAATGTTGTTAAGCTACGCTGCGGTGGCTGCTTTAATAGCCCACAGCCTTTTAGGGGCGAAGCTCCTTATAGCATCACCTGGGCAGGCTCGGTTGTCGATGCATCCTGCGTAGCCAGTAGCGTCTCCCTTAGCATACAATAGATGGCGCTGTCCCATAGAGATGCATGCAAACTGCAGTTGAGTGACAATGCACTAGATGGCACTGTACGCATTCTGTGTCGTCATCTCCATTTCTCGTCTAGTTTCCTAGATGGCGCTGTCCCATAGAGATGTGTGCATCTTAAGAAAAATTCCGAAAGTTCTGTCCGAAGCGCGGAATCGAACCAGTGACCCCTCGCTTCCGAACGCGCGGCGCTAGCCACTACGCCACGAAGCTTTTTTTTTCTTTATTGCAGTGCTTCAACAATTTTCAGCAGAACAAATTTTCTACAATTGTTTCATGTACAATAGTGATTCTATGCGCGGTACCCAATCAGGCATATCTATTTGCAATTTTTGCAGTTCCAGAAACGAAGTTAAGGACTCTCGAAAGTATTCT